>JAECUM010011896.1:0-56896 GCA_016617855.1 Megalonaias nervosa | reverse complement strand
TATATAAGCAATAAACTGACAAAGAACGGTGCAAAACTAGTATCTAACTAGCCTGAGCGCTTTCGACTCTTAATGAGTCTTTTTCAAAGGCATATGCAAAACATACACAAGACAAACATAAATAAAACAATAAAAACGACATCTGTTATTTTATGTACATTTATATAAGCGAAAATTATATCCCGGATATTTAATTGTAATTGTAGGCTATTAAGCAAATTTAGAGAATTATTTAAAAGAAAATGTGTCGGCTGCAAAAGATAATTTTATTTGTCCATGACTGTCTTTTTCTAATCTTGGTTTAAACCTCTTGGTTGCAATGTTCTAAGGCGGCGTATCCAGTAAAATTCCTTTTCATTCCTGGTTTCGGAACTCCAGTTGGGGTTGTGAATAATTGCAGTGAGTGTTATATCACTAAAAGTCATGATCTACAACCAAATCACTGTTGTGAACAAACATCAATTGACGAAATTTCTTCTAAAATAAACGTGAGAAGAAAAATCGCCGTAAAAGGAAGAACCGTCAGCACTTTATGACAAAGCAAGAAGCTTTGCAAAAAAGACATAGACAGAGGGAAGCTAAACAAGGACACCGAAGAGTTTAGCCCCCGACTAAGACTCCAGGCCCATTTTGCCTTGCAGCCAACATATAAATCAGAGGAAAATATAAGCTGCGACTAACCCATATTTATAAAGAAAAGTAATTGGACCCTACCAAAAAGTTCAATTCCAAATCTAGAAGCCTTTATCAACTCAGTTGAAAACGACACTTCCAGGCACATCAACCATACTAAGAGATACTCTAATTTGACAAAAGAAGAAACAGATGCCCTACACTCACTGAAAAGCAGAACAGACATAATTATGACTGCAGAGAAGGGTTCCGCTGGTGTCGTTATGAGTAGGGAAGACTACATTAGTGAAGCAAGTAGACAACTAGGTGACGCTAGGTTCTACCAAAAACTAGACCATGATCCAACACTGGAATATGCAAAATCCATCACTAATATTATCGACGAGGCGTACCAAATCGGGCACATAGACCAGCAAACGAGAAACTACTTAAGCCCAGAAAACCCAAGGGCAGGTAGATTTTATCTTCTACCCAAAATCCACAAACAAGGAATCCCGGGCAGACTTATAATCTCCGGTAACGGGCATCCCACAGAAAGGATATTAGAATATTTGGATCATTTTATGAGACTACATGTTCTCAAATTACCATCATATCTTCAGGAGACGACAGATTATCTCACAAAAACCAAAGCAAGCGAACCATAACTGCCAGGCACATTGCTTACTTCCTTTGACGTCACATCTTTGTATACTAACATACCGCACAACGAAGGGATACAGGCGTATAGAGACGCATGGGAAACAAAAACTGTAGACAATCCATCCACACATTTCGTAGTCCAACTCCTGGAGCTTGTCTTAAAACTCAATAACTTTGAATTTAATAAAGAAAACTACCTCCAAATCAATGGAACCGCAATGGGTACAAAAATGGCCCCTTCGTATGCTAATATTTTTATGGGAAAACTGGAGGGTCAACTTGTAGCGTCGGTTGAACTTACACCATACCAGTGGGTACGTTTTATTGATGATATAGAAATGAGGTGGCAACATGGAAGAGAAAGTCTGGATGATTTCATATCAAAGGCCAACAACTTCCATTCTTCAATACAATTCACGGCAGAAATCTCCAACTCAAACCATGTTTTCCAGTACACAACAACCAGACTGGTAGATATAGGATCTATGTTGGGGTTTGGACCGAGACAAGGAAATCCCAGTCGCGGGGTTACATTATATGTCTCCCCACTCGTCAAGCCTCGTGGGGAGACATATAATGTAATCCCGCGACTGGGATTTCCTTGTCTGGTCCAAATCACAACGTAGATTCTTTTTCTCACCTAATATTATCCTTTACAGTAAGAAAGAATACCATTACTTGTGCAGTATAGTTCACGCGCCAATGTTTACATGCGGTACATTAATACAAATATGTTAATGAGGACTGTGGCGTGACGTGTCATCCGAAGTACACAGTTTTTATGCGTGAGTCAAAACAAAATAACATTAAACGTTGCATAGTTTTTAGGTATTATCACATTTAATATATGGATGTTATATGAAATCAACAATAAATACTTAATATTTATTACAAGAAAATGTTTCATTTTCATTAGTTCCAATTTAGAAAATTAAATTGTACATAATGAAACTGTACTCGGCCCACAGCTCTGTTGTAGTGTAAATACATGTAGCATGAGTGTCCGTGCTTGGGTTATTCGCTGGTAATTAGAGATCCGTGTCACTATCACTATCTTTAGAGGAGGTGAAACTGTTTGTGACATACTTGTGTTGTAATTAATATTGATTGTAAAAGTACTTCCTTGTATAAAAGACCCTCCAATTACGGACCCCAGCTGATAACCATGTGCTAAACTTTCAATTTCACTGATTCGTTGAAAATTTATTTTTCTCTCTTGGAAATATGGCAAGTGTTACAATGAAAGTTGCTTACGGATTAATGTGTTGACGGATAAATGATTCCTTCTGGCTGGTAAGTGCATTATTTGTCATTCAATATTTTAGGTATATTTTTTATTCAACTGGGACGCAATGGAGATGCTTAACAAAAATAGAATAAAGCATGTTTGACATAACACATTTCTGGCTGTTACTAAGTTTTCTGTAGTTGTTAACAGCGTTGGAAGAATATGAAGTGTATATGTCTATAGGCTATGTGCATAGATCAGTGTTTTCTGTCATAATGCATTTCTCACAGCATTGAGAATTTTATCCTGTCTGTAGCACAGTCAATTTTCAGGTCAGCGTCATTAAATGTAGCTAACAGTATATAATTTGTTTCACACGAAGTATTTAAAACTAGTTAGGTAGCTTTAGCTACATTTAATGACGCTGACCTGAAAATGTACTGAGTCAGGCTTGCAGATAGGATAAAACTGACTATGCTGTGTGGAACGAACTATCGTAATACCAAAAAGCTCAACATCGTGTGCGTGCATGTGTCTGTCTCTCTCGAAATGTTTTGTATGGTGTTTTCTCAAAATGGAGAGTCCTTAAGTTACTATGTTGTTTTGTTATATATTTGTTTGTTTGTTTGTTGTTGTTGTTGTTGTTGTTGTTGTCGTCGTCGTTGTTGTTTGATTTTAGAACAACTACGTCGGGCATAGCAGAAGACAACAAAAGTTTATTTTTTAAAAGTAGTCCCCAGCGCGTGGACACCTAGACCGAGACAACCGGACTGAGATAACCAGACTGAGATAAGAAAAGTAAGGTTAGCAAAACAGCTAGATTTCTCTGTCACATGGGTGAGAAAAAACAAACTCCATACAGACATCTACTCGAAACCAACCGACAAACACCAGTATCTCCTCCCAACCAGCTGTCATCCAAAACACTGCATTAAGAACATTCCAAATAGCCAGGCACTGAGGATAAGCAGAATTTGCTCCGACGATGAAAGATTCCTAAAAAGGTCTGAAGAGCTATCTAAACATTTAATTTACCGAGGCTACGACAAAGACCTGATTGTGGAGGCAACCCAACGGGCTAAACAAACAAACCGCGACGACCTATTAAAATATGGAAAGAAGGAAAAGACTAATAGGATTCCATTTATCCTGACCTACCATCCAGACAACCCCAAAGTAGGTAAAATCATCGCGAAACACTGACCCATCGTGGAATCGTCAGACACACTAAAGTTAATCCTTCCGAACAAACTTGTAGTAGCCTACCGGAGACCAAAAACCTAAAGGACATCCTAATCAGGGCGAAGCTAACGCTGATCACTAATCAAGACCACTCTAGTCAATCTGGTCCCTGTGGCGACAAAAGATGCAAAACCTGTCAACATATGATAGAGACCAGGACATTTTCTAGCACAGTGACTAGAGAAAAACTAAACATGCATGGTCCAAACAAAACGTGCAAAACAGAGAATGAATTTATCTCATCACATATAAGATCTGCAGCCTTCAGTATGTCGGAGGAACTGAAAAGCTATACAAAAGGATCAACCTTCATAGGTCTGATTGGATGACAAACAAGCTGTACAGAAGCCCCGTCGCAGAACACTTCTCCTCCCCGGGCCACATTTACCATGATATAACAGTTATTGCAATTGCTCACAACCCCAACTGGAGTTCCCAAACCAGGAAAGAAAAGGAATTTTACTGGATACGCCGCCTTAGAACATTGCAACCAAGCGGTTTAAACCAAGAAGACTAGAAAAAGGCAGTCATGCATAAATAAAATTATCTTTTGAAGCCGACACATTTTCTTTTAAATAATTCTCTAAATTTGCTTAATAGCCTACAATTACTACTATAACAATGAAATATCTGGGATATAATTTGCGCTTGCATAAATGTACATAAAATAACAGATGTCGTTATGGCTCATCGATTTCTATGTCAACACAAATATTTTCCTGTATCCGCAACAATTTGAAACAAACTAGTGAAACATTATAAATTTAAAGGTTTAATTCCTGTAGAAACATCCATGTAAAGTTTTGAAAACACTACGGTTTTTCTGTTTTATTTGTTTGTTTTTTTGTGTGTGTGTGTCTATGTTTTGTATATGTCTTTGAAAAAGACTCATTAAGAGTCGAAAGCGCTCAGGCGAGTTAGATATTAGTTTTGTACTGTTCGATGTCAGTTTATTGCTTTTTATATATATATATATATATATATATATATATACTTTCATATATATATATATATATATATATATATATATATATATATATACTATATATACTATATATATGTCTGTGCCCGTGACTGTGTCTGTGTCTGTGTATAAATGTAATCGAGATCTGTTCGTTTCATGAAGTCTCATAAACTGAACTGCTACATCGCATATTTATATTTTGAACTTTCGTTTTATAAACCATGTAAAGAACACTACACAAAGGTGGTGGTTTTGATTATTTTTGTTTGCTTTATTACAGCTGAATCCAATACAGCAGTATTGATATTTCACCACATGAGACAGCACGCCTTGCCTACTGTACCAAGCAAAACACAGCTGATGGGAGATAAAGCAAAGAATGTAGGGCTCATTGCTGACGTAGCCTTCCTTGACAGCATGGGTTTGTATGACTGTGACATGAATACAAACGCATACAAGTCATTATTTGCATTTGTCGATAGTCATTGCAAATAGTAAATTCTTTGCTGTATTAGCCCAGCTAGTGAATTTCAGTCGGTCTTAGGTAGAGTTAGATTTGTCTACTGCTTTTTGTTAGTATGTGTACATAATTATTGTAAATATTGTGTTACACGTTTTGGGTTCTCTCACTGTGATGTTTTAATTAGTTTTATGAACACATTCAGAGTTAAGTCCATCACTCTGTAGATTTGACATTGCATTCAGTTTTTGATTGGATACCATGACGTTTAAAAAACAAATTCTTGGCACACGGTAATTAACAAGGTATGTCCATTCTTGTGTCCTTCCTTTTGTGTATCTGTATTACTCCTGCAACATTAAAAAGTTTTTGACAAAATGTCTTTTCTTGTTTCGTTATTTATTTATTTGTCCACGAAGAGAATAATTATAGGAAAACATCGTGAGATACAGTTTCTTCCACCGAGCAATGACATGCTTTTAAAAATAGCTTTCTTTTAAACATCATTATGTAAGTATGCATATATACACATGATTGAGCTAACAACCTACCTCATGAGATATTCAATTTTCGATTCTGAAAGTAACTTAAGATGGGCTATTGTGTACATAAAAGTTCGTTATATTCAGCACTGACGTGAGAGGAGCATAATCCCCAAAAACTCAATTTTCGATCTTTCAAGAGCTCCTAGTAATTTTGTTTGGACAGAGCCGTGCACATTATAACATACCTGTGAAATTTTATGTATGTTTCGTTTACGATCACAATTTTGGATTTACTTCCAGATTCATTAAGAGATTTTGTCAGCATGGTTTCGAAATCTTTTCCAACTGCTTTTCCTTATGCACCGCCATGAAAACGCAATCGTTTGTCAGAAGTCCTTTCTGTTGCTTTAAAACGGCTTAGTGTTTCCCTTGACTTTTAGAAATGCTACACTGCCTCCATTGCATGCACAATACGCGACAGAATTTCCACCTTATCATTTCCAAATGATATGTTTATTTTGAGGCTTTACGACTTTGAGATTCGTACATGAATAATCGATATCTTAAATCAGTGGAGAAATGCCCAATATATTAAAATGTAAGAGGGCAGTTTACACATTCCTAGTATTTCCCTTGTAGAAAGCTTGTAGATATGATATTTTGGTAACGAAATAGGTGCTACTATAGACGATACTAGTTTATATTCACTAATTGTTAATTCTATAAACATTAAAAACAGGAATGGAATTATATCAAGAGAGAGGGAGAGAGTGTTTTCGATATATCTGGTAATTCAAACATTTCATATGAAATGTTCCATTCAAAAAGAATTAGTTATAAAGAATGTTAGCATTGTACATTAAGGATAAAGAAACTGCTCCTGAAAAGTATTTAAATCTGGGAATGGAACAAATAAGTATTACGTTTAGGGATTTCTAGATATGTTGTATTCATAGGCAATACATTAGATTAGCATTGTACTGAACAAAATATGTCTGTGATGAAGAACAAGAAAAGATGCAAATAAATAATATATATCAAACAAGATAATATGTTGCCTAATACGAGATATAATTTATATATTAACCACTACGCAACAAGCAATACACGCGTGCGTATGAACAGAAAAGAAAACAAGAATACGCACAAAATATATATTTCTTTAGTTTCTGATGAACATGTAAATATTCAAAACAAATGATTTTTTAATCTATTATGCTTAGAGTGTGTGAAGCGTGCGAAAAGACGAAGCGAAAGCAGTCAGCATGCAACTTCAGCCATTACTGATGTCAGGTTATACTGTTAATAAATGTAAATTCGCAAAACTCACACTATGATTATATGCGATCTTACAAATTGCGGTAATACAAAGCGTATGCTAGCTGAATCAAAATGTAAAGGCATACTTTAAATTTTATTGTTATTATCTGCCCAAGGCTTAGGCACAATAAATCTGATAACAGAAAATGACAATATATAGAAAATGTATTACTAAAGAATCAAGTTGATCAATAAGATAAATTACCATAATTAATTATTTTTTCGTACCGGAAACTAACACTATTGTTGTGATGACGCTCAGAAGAAGGCTACAAATTTAGTCATATTAGCATTCAATTCCGAAATGTCCGTGCTTGTTATGTTTTGAAAACATAACGCAATTGTTGATACCAGTGCAAGAGTGTTGCGGTATGAGAAGAAAGCAAAATGCTTTTAGGACCGACATAGGTCAAACAAAGTATGCAACTGTATTAAGAAAAATGCATCTAAATATAATTTAAATTAAAAAAAGTAAAAAGAGAGTAGATTTAGTAAAACTTGAAATCATCAGCAAAGTTGGATTTTTACAAGTCAAGGTTGAGATATATATACCAAATCCCCTTCGATGCTTCAAATGTCAAAAATACGGCCATCACGAACACCGATGCTCGAAAAGTCAAGTGTGCCGACGATGCGGTGACCTTTCTCATCGGGAATCCGAGTGCAGAGCCACTCCACATTGTGTCAATTAGCACCATGCTAATTCAAAAGATTGTGACACCTGGAAACAGGAGAAGGAAATACAGAGGGTTAAGTACACCTCCAATATTCCCTTTCCAGAGGCCAGCAAGCTTGTACAAGCTAACATTTCCCTCAACTGTGGTGAAAAACAATCCAAAAACAACGAAGGACCCCAAACCCAAACAAGCCCACCTGAATCCACTTCCAGCTCAAATATCCCACACTATCAACTCTAAAAAACTCAATATCGACTCAAACAACTTTCAACAACACTCCACTGCCAAAATCACTAAAAACAAAAAAGTCGCAAACAAATAGGCAGCAAAAGGGGTCTGATGACCCAATAAAACTGCATAACAGGTTTGGAGACTTTGAGGATATGGATGCAGAACAAAATCCTCCATCTCCACAAGCTGGATATAGATCTGCAACTAAAAACTTTAATACCGTTCTTCCTCCAGAGAAATAAACCCAAATATTTAACCGCTAAAGGTCTAACCTAGTTACATCCACTCAGATTTAAAAGATTGATAATGAAGAACAGCATCATACAATGGAAGTGCCGAGGACTCAAAAGCAACTACAATGAGATTCTTTTGCTTTTAAACAAACATGATCCTGCAGTATTATGCCTGCAGGAAACTTTTAAAAGACACAGACAACACAACACTTAAAAACTACTCAAAAACTGGTGACAGGGCCTCAGGAGGAGTTTCCATTGTTGTAAACAATAGGTCTACTCATAGCGTCATTCCTTTAAACACAAATTTACCAGCCGTTGCTGTAAGCGTCACACTTCATCGAGTGATTTCGTTTTGTTCTATTTATATACCACCAAACACCAACCTAGTACCAAATGACTTACACAGTCTTGTTAAAGAACTGCCCACTCCATTCGTTCTACTTGGGGATTTTAATGCCCATAACATTTTATGGGGTTCACACTACATAAGCGACAGAGCAAAAAGGTTGAAGATTTGATTACTAGACACGACTTGTGTCTGTATAACACCAAATCACCGACATACTTACACCCAGGAACGGGTACATATACGTGTATCGATTTGACAATTTCTTCTCCTTCGCTGCTTTTGGATTATAATTGGAAGGTCGCTGATGACCTTCACAGCAGTGATCACTTTCCAATCTCCCTTGAAAATATTAACTCTATAATTGATGACACAATTCCACAATGGAATTTAAAGAAGTCCGACTGGACCAAGTTTGAAACACATTGTACAGCTAGGCTCAATAGGGATACCGTTCTAAACAACAATGACCCTTTTCGACATTTTACTTCTATCTTAGTTGAGATTGCAAAGGAATCCATTCCTAAGTCCTCACCGAACTGTAAAATAACCCCAAAACCGTGCTTCACCACAGAATGTAAAGAAGCCATTAGACAAGGCCGAGAAGCATTCAAAAAATTTAATAATCCTCCAAAGCCCGAAAATTTAATTAACTACCGTATTGTTCAGGCCAAAACTCGCCGCACGATTAAACAAAGTAAAAGAGTATCATGGAAAAAATATGTTTCAACTTTAAATTCTCGATCCTCTATCAAGAAAGTTTGCGACACGATCCGCAAAATAAATGGAAAGGGAAAACACAATTCTTTCCGACAACTGAAACTAAATAACAACAATTTCAATTCCAAACATGACATAGTTAATATACTGATAGTTTCTCTAAAAACTCCTCATCTTCAAATTATTCAGATGCTTTCGAAGACTATAAGCTCAAAAAGAAAAGACACGGTTGAAATTCACTTCGAATAACTCGGAAAGTTATAATCAAACGTTTCATTGTCGGAGCTTATGGAAGCTTCGAATAAGGCCCATGATACATCCGCTGGGCCTGACGATATACATTACCAGTTTTTGAAACACCTCCCGGAACCATCATTAACAGTTCTTCTGGAAATCTTTAATGGTTTATGGATTACTGGTAATGTACCAAACATTTGGAAAGAAGCAACAGTAATACCAATCCCCAAACCAGGCGAAGGTAGCGCAGATCCTAGCAACTATAGACCCATAGCACTGACGAGGTGCGTCTGCAAAACAATAGAACGAATGATCAATTCTCGGCTTGTAGGGTATTTGGAAATGATTAACTTAATATCTCCATTTCAAAGTGGCTTTCGTTATGGTCGTAGCACCAATGATCATCTAGTTAGACTGGAAACATTTATTCGCGATAGTTTTATCAATAAGGACCATTTAGTAGCGATTTTCTTTGACTTGGAAAAAGCCTATGATACAACATGGAAGTACGGGATGCTAAATGACCTGCAAGATCTGGGTCTAAAAGGCCGTCTGCCCTCTTTCATATCAAATTTTCTCTCAGAGAGAGTATTCAAGGTATGAGTGGGCTCCACTCTCTCTGACATGCACGAGCAAGAGATGGGTGTGGCCCAGGGCAGTATTTTATCTGTGACGCTTTTCAATATCAAAATCAATAGCATCACCAAATGTTTGGTTTCTGGTGTGGATTGCTCCTTATATGTTGATGACTTTCTAATATGCTATCGATCAAAGCATATGCATACAACTGAAAGACAACTACAGCAGAATATCAACAAGATTCAAAATTGGACCACTACTAACGGTTTCAAATTCTCGAAATCAAAAACAGTATGTATGCATTTCTGTCAGTTACGAAAACATCATGAAGAACCTAAACTCACGCTGGACGGGACACCTATTCCAATTGTTGAGGAAACAAAGCTTTTAGGTATTATCTTCGATAGAAAACTGACTTTTATTCCACACCTAAAGCACCTGAAAGCTAAATGTTTGAAATTTCTAAATCTACTTAAAGTAGTAGCGCACACTGACTGGGGTGTTGATAGAAAAGTCCTTTTCAGTTTATACAGAACGTTTATTCGTTCCAAACTAAACTATGATTGCGTTGTTTATGGTTCAGCTAGGCAGTCTTATTTGAAGATGCTTGACCCAATTCATCATCAAGGAATAAGACTCGCTCTGGGAGCATTTAAGACATCCCCGTGTGAAAGCCTTCCCGTTGAAGTGAACGAACCACCTTTATTATATCGTAGAGAAATGCTTTCCGGACAATATGCTCTCAAATTAAGATCAAACCCTCTGTACCCTACTTTTTCGGCTGTATTTCAACCCAAATACAAACCCTTATACGAAAATAAACCAAACGCCATACCTACCTTTGGCATTAGAATATCATGCAGCCTTGAGAGTACCAAAATTGATCTTTCAAACATTTATAAAACGTCCATCACCGAAACACGTCCCTGGCTACTTAAACATCCAAAAGTACTTTTAACATTACACGATGGAAAGAAATGGGATACAAACCCTTCCATCTTCCACAACTCTTATCATGAACTCCTCACCCAATTTGAAAACTACACGAGAATTTATACTGATGGATCAAAAGATGAGGAAAAGGCTGCTGCAGCCTTCGTTAGTAGAAAACATACAACAAAAGTTCGCTTGCCAAATGGTACATCAATTTTTTCAGCCGAAATCAGAGCAATGGACCTTGCTCTACAGTATATTGAAAAGAAACGTATTTTAAATAGCATCATCTTCTCCGACTCACTATCAGTACTTCAGTCACTACAGAATAGAAAGCTGGAAAACCCATTATTAGCCAATATTCTCCTCAAACATACAAAACTGAGTACCTCGCACAATAAAGCATACTGTTGGTTACCCAGCCATATTGGCATTAAAGGTACTGAAAAAGCAGACTGCGCTGCTAAAATGTCCCTATCACTGGAACCATCTGAATTTAAAATACCGTATACTGATTTTAAACGTAGTATCAAAATATCTTTACGTCAGAAATGGCAGGCATCATGAAATGATGCCGTGAATAACAGACTTCGTGCCATCAATACAGCCCTAGGAAAATGGACTCCTTGTTACAGAGCCGCCCGTAGGGAGGAGGTAGTCATTGCAAGAATTCGAATTGCTCATACTCATTTAACCCACTCCCACAAACTAAAAAGAGAAGACCTTCCAGAGTGCATTTCTTGCAATAAACAATTCACCGTTAAGCACTTTATGTTGGACTGTTTTGACCTCCAACCTACGCGTGATCAGTATTACAATGTGCATGACATTAGGGAGCTCTTTGGTACGGTGAGCGTGTGTTATAAGCTATAACTTTTATGCTATCACCTTGAGCAGGTTTATGTGCTATATACCGTCCCTAAATTTTAATTACCTTTCATCTGCCTTTGTTATCATACACCGTTTACCTTTCCCGTTGATCGGGAAGCTTTATTTATTTATCATCGTTACCATATTATCGTTTTACTTACAACTGTTTGGTTTTTGTATCGCCGGTCGATACGAAACCTTTTACCAATTTTAAATGATCAAACATATAACCTTTTGTATGGCGCTAAATAGCCTAACAGTGCTGGTGCGCCGTTAAAATTAAATCACCAACCAACCAACCAGTGCGAATAGGAAGGAACATATCATCAGCAGTTTGTCTTTTGCATTATAACAATCAACGAGAACTCTAAACCAAAATTTTACAGAAGAGCAGACTGGATAAATACTCAATAAATTGCAGAAAATCTCGATGAAGACCTTAATTAAATCAAAACGTTATTTCTGAAATGACCCACACTACATAGAACAATTTCGCCAACATACGACGGATGACACTATAACAAGATGATAAAGGTCTTAATGATGATTAACAATCACAGAACCAATAAAACATTTTGTTAGCATGGAACCATAATCTTCAAGAAAAGATATAAATCCTTTTAAATGCATGGATTCTTTGAAAGATATTCTGAAATTAAATTACGACAACTGGATCAGGTATTAGCAAATCAAATTATCAGTGTGGCAATGATGTCATGAGACATTTCAAATAGACTTTAGTGAGTGAGGAAGCGCATGAACTATTTTAAACATGATCTAGGTCATCAGTTTAGAAAAACTGGACTAGTTTGTGATGCTACTTGAACAACGTAAGTTGGAATCAGAATTGCTCACATATTATGATATTTTCCTTATAAATGAATATACTGTTTCAAGTTATGATGAAGGGCAAGTACATATTCATTTATATAAATAAATGACCCTTTGGTGATAGTTGAAAACAGTTGATATGCACACCTTCAAAACAATATATTGGTGAAGGACATGAAAAGCAATACGCCACATTTCCAGGATAGACCCTGAGGAAGGAGACTTGCTCTTGGGTAATCGCTAGGCAACTGTTCATGTCCCCAGCCTGTAAGTATTCATAGTTATGAAGAGTACGTGGAAACAAATTAGACAGACCCAAGGATGTACCCTGTGGTTGCAAGCATGACACTCTGTTTGGAAAATTTACACTGGCTCATAGCACGTAAAGTGTGAAGGTCTCCATCATATCAATATATATATAGACATTTAAAGGGATCTCTGTCTGTCTCTCTGTCTCTCTGTCTGTCTCTCTCTCTGTCTCTTTCTCTCTCTCTCCTCTCTCTCCTCTCTCTCTCTCTCTCTCTCTCTTCTGCAAAGTTAAGGCAACAGTCACCTCTAGGTTACTTTCTTGTGATTTCATGGCTGTAACGTAAACCCATTAGTGTCATATCGTCTGCCCATAATGTGAAGGTAGAACAAAGCAGACACTGACTTGCCTCCTTGTAGTGGCTTCCACGTTTCACTACGTCATACATTTTGATGAAATTGCACCGAGTTCAACACTAAATAATACAGCTGGCATTATGTACCTCAAGTTTCAAGGTCATTGGTAGAGAAAAGGGCACGATATCGGCATATAATATGCTGTGTGGCACTCTAGTTACTTAAAGCCACAAGGTCTTGTCACATCAAGTTGTTTTGGCGCCATCTTCATAGCCAAAGATGCTTTTGCTATCGAACCCTGTTACATTAATGTGAAATGGTGGGTGATTTGGATATGTGAAACGTAGCCATCTTTACCATGGAATAGTCTTCAATTTTCTATTCATGCAGTTTTAATAATGCAGGGTTAATAATGCATACAAGTAAAGATCGTACGGGCATGGTGCTTGTTTTATAAAGGTTTTTGTTCTTAATTTCAATCTGACACAAATATTCGTACCAAACAACTCTTCACATGAATACATGTTTGAAATAATCATAGAATACAAGGAGTGTTCCAGCTCTTGGAGCTTCATAAAGATTGAGACAAGCATTTGTTTAATACAGTACATTGGTAATCATGTTGGAGCAGAAATAATAAATGAGACATACCTATGGATTGGATCAAGTGAAATGTGTCACCTAGATATGCTATTAAATCTGGTATACTGGTATCGTACAGGCGCCAATATACTATTCCACATCATAATGTTGACTACTTTAAGCGCTTTTGTCAGACATGTGCTCTTTACATTTTCATTGTCATAAATGTCAAATTTTACAGTGGAGTCGTCTAAATTGTTAAATGGCTGGTACATAGGACATACTTGTAGCTTGCATAGTAACTTATTATCAATTTATGTGTTTGTTGCATTTGTTGATTAACTGAAGCTTAAGAATGAGTTGCTAGTCAAGGTAAGGTGTAATATTTGTCAGTTCTTTTAAACCCGAAGTCCAGTGTTTAATGATTGAAAGTATTAGAGATGGCAAGACACATTTGTACGTATATTATTTTATTTAATCTGTTAATTATTAGCTTTTTATTGTTTGATTTAGGAAAAATTTCGTTATAGTCTCTATTGTCAAAAAGATGCTGCAGATGCTAGTCGCCACGTTTGCGTACAGGAAATTTAAATTTTACATACTTTGCCTACTTCATATATAGACCTTTAATGGTAGGCTAGTTGTTTGTAGATGAACTTAAATATTTACAGCTGGTAAGATATCTTTAACTTAACACTTAGAAGTTCATACCTATTAACAAACTAAACTTTTTTCCAAGGTTTATTATCTGAAATGTCGATGTGATGGTTTATATAATATCGTTAACATTGGTTTATAATGGAAATCTTAGTACTGTGACGCTCATTACAATGAATCAGAATGCACATGTTATTATAGACTTCGTCCCAGTGAACAATAGGACCTAATGCTTGCCTACAGCACAAAATTCGGATATAATGAAATTAATCAGCCAGGACAAATAACAAACCTTATCATATTACTTTCATTGAAAATGTACCTCTATTTCCAGTTAAGGTAGGTCAGTTAAGATATGTTCAGACCCCATAAGATGCCACTTAAACTTTTCTGTTTCCTAACTTTCAAGGACATGATAATGAAACGTGTCGAAAATCAACAGTTTCCATCGTGAGCATAGTTAAGCTTTCTGTTTCATTTTGAACAAATGCTGTCCTATCTCCAATATTGATACGCCAGTAAACCTTAAATCTAACTAGTCATTTAGGACTCATATCATAATGTTTCTTAAGCTCCAGTAGAAGAAGTAGCAATTTCTTATTTCGTAAGGCGGTTTTACCTGACTCCGGTTGATGTTTGTTCGTTATTTCTTTACCTACCTTAATATAAGCTTCATCTATAAAACTGTACTAACAGCAAAGCGGAGTGAAGGCCGAACGATTCATATTGTGGGCCCATACGAAGGCTCTGCTGGGGCATTTCACTGTGCTATCCCAACGAAGAGACTCACAATGTGGTTTCTAATACCGACTATAAAATACTCAACCGCACGTTCGGGGAGGAAAACAAAAACTTGGTACATATTGGCAGCCAAACCCAAAAGCCTCAATCATGGACAAAGAATGGTCTTGGATTGAAGAGCGAATGAGACTCTCACATGGAACCTGGCCAATCGTAGATCAGAAAAGAATTTGGTGTAGTACATACAAACCAAATTTAGTTATTGCCGGTTGAAATCAGGATAATAATGTAACTCCATAGGAAAATCAAATAGCCTAACAGTGCTGGTGCGCCGTAAAAATACAACCAAACAACCAACCAACGTCTTTTAATTCCCTAATGAAGGCTTCACCAGTCACTAATTGAAGGGCGAACTCCTGACCAAAACAGAGGCTTTCAAAGTAGCTGACGCACTAATGCGTACCTAATAAAAGTTGTTCGTTAAAGTATCATCAGAACGAACAGGAAATGATGTTTGCCGAGAGCTAGTGAGACTGCAAAGTGTAGTACTTATTGGGTTTGCAGACTGCCTGCCGTTGTGGCAGTGATAAACCGTGAAATAAAGCGGTTCACAGGCAAAACATATTGGTGCCATTCTGCGTTGTCGGTGACGTGGTCTATTAGTTCGGAAGAGAAACGCATGCTTTAAAATACATGGGTTGTCTTTCTATATTTGGGAGAGCTACAGTCAGGATCTTGCTGGTTCATTATAGTCTACAGGCCCAAAAATGTCCATTTGCAAAAACCTGCTCTCGTATACTATATTAAATGCTTACCAGCGACAGTCCAGAATCATACTCGTAACTAAACAAATACTATCATGCCATCCTCACGCTCCAAGACAAAATGGTGCAAACCTCTTTTTTTGCTAGATACAAACACGTTAGTCAATGTTGTCCAGGCTTCCTACACGAAGCTGTTGCGTGTCCTTAACATCATAGGTCCAAATACTTTTGTAGGTTCAGACTGCACAGTGTTTTGTTTCTGTTGTCTACGGAATCACGACTTCATCCTTGAGTAGGGACGTACATTCTCTGATGCGACAACGGACCTTATCCTACTCCTTGTACGCGACCAATATGTGTAGCCTTAAGGATTTCTCAATCAGTAGGAAACTTCGCAGTGTCGGTCACGATTGATAGTGCTTGCCCATTTCTCTGACTTTGACATTGCATCTTGCGGTGTTTCAAGGACGCACGGCTCCTAGCATCGCTCTGTTCCTTCAAGCAGCAGCTGCTCGCACAATTTGCGGAACTTAATCTCGTTGATATATATAGCATCACTTATCCCCCTAAGATAAATATACACCACCCCGGTTGTGCCAACTCCTTGTGGGTGTCTCCGTCTGTCTTAGAACCAAAGATTCTGGATTCTTCTTTCTCTTGTATGGAGTGCACCGCCAATGTGAGTCAAGAATGTATGCCCACCTCCCATCTTTAGATCCTTTTAAGGAAGATGATCTTACGCACCTCACTGTGTGTCGTCGGGTACCTAATTCAGTGAAAATTCGTTCCTGACGCAAATAATCCGGCGCCATCTTTTTCCAGGCATCCATATCATGTTGACATGAAAGACTCTGAATAGCCAACAGCGACTTCTTCCTAACTAAAGCATGACATTTATCCACTTACATCAACTGCAGAAACTTCGTTGACGTTTCGGAAAAATGGTCATATTTTATTTCTTTTGTACAACAAATACTGTATTTTGGTAATCTTTATTCGAATGCGTGTACCTATCGAAAAGTGCAGCCCAGAAAGCTCATTTCCGTGCCCACTAGGTGCCGGTAATTTGTTAATCATATCGCAGTTATATTACCAATCACTCTTGGTATCTGACTTGTTTCGTCTACACCTGATTCAGTATTACTGACAGGCATTGCATTATCTAATAAACGTGATGCTTTACCTTTAGATTCAAGCGGATATATATAACTTACAACCTTCTGAGCAGCCTACATTTGCCACACACCTTGAAACAAAGTTAAAACAATTGTAGAGAATGTTTTTCCACCATTACACATCATTCAGAAAGAAGCATATTGCTGCTTCATGCTTCCTGATGAAGCTTGCATTAGGCGTAGAAACATTGTTATGATTATGTCTGGTCCAAGGGAATTGGGTTTGTTTTAGCGCCAGTTTGGTACTTCACCTACTGTCCCCTAGAAACGTGGACTGTTGAAGGAAAACTGAATGCACATCTTCGACAAATGTCATCTACCGAACATGACAACCGAATTATGTTTTGTCACTAGACGAGTGCTTGGCGTCATCTTCCTGTCTGTAAGTCGAAAGATATAAGCGGTGAAGCGTTTCAAGGAATTCTATACTTGCCTGAGTTCGAACGTGTGCCCAAACAAAACACTGAAAGCATTCTCGATCGAAGGACCTCTAACGTAGGCAAACGCCGAGAAGCCAAGGAAGTGAAAGTGCTTTGGGAAGGATATCCCCGGAGCTTTTATTCTTCGACTATGATTTGATTCAACACAGCAGCAGCGATCGTTCCTTCTCAGAGATGTTCTATTAAACATCTACAAAAGCAGTCTCTGTGGATGATGTGCGGAGAACATATGCTTAGAATGCAAATTGTCTTTGTCTGGCAAATCTTTGTGGTATATTTTGTCATCAGAGCTTCCATTGCCAATTTGAGTTTGCAACAAGGATACAAACAATGGTAGACCATTTTACTCAGCAATTGCATCGCCTACCTTCTACCCAATCCTTTCCTGAAATATTCCAGTAACAAAGACAGCCTTGAGGCCAATGCCAATGACCCACAAATAGCAGCAAAAACAACCCTATTTTGGAAACTCCTTTGACCTCAAATGAATTCTCCGAAAGCAGAAGCCTCGAGTTATGAATAACCAATTTTCCTTAACTTTTCCCAGTGACAGTTACATGATGTGTTTTCCAACAACACTTTGTGTTGTTTCAAGGACAAATTAACTCAGGCCATCTAAATTAATCACGAAGCTCATTGGTAAGTCACTTTTGCAGAAATCATTCATCCGTCACAAGTCCAAAATGTTAGTGGAAATCAAACCAGGTTTACCGTCGGAAATCTGAATGAACAAGTGGAACAGAACTTGAAGGAAAACTATCCTGTTTTATACCAATCGAATATACTACCACCAGCAAATCCTCAATTGAGCGTCTATACCATGAAAATGTGTGCATTCAACATCTTCTAGAAACGATTGCTGGTAGTATCGACACTCATGTGGCAAAGCCTTGGACAAAAAGAAACAAATGGTGCTGATCTAGTACCATGAAATAGCTCGTCGCCTGTATATGTCTTTTTCGGATGCCAAAACGTCGTCCATCACCTTTTCTCACAGTTTGATGGATCCTGAAGTCCAGAGTCATCAGCAACAACGATAGATTATACAGGTATGTTCGTTACCCTTTGGAACAAAACGAAGGAGTCAATTTAATCTTTATGTACTCCGATTTATGACGATGTGGTGGATTATAATTTGGTGGGAAACACATCCGCGCTTTTACTGAGAGTCATTCCTTTCAGACTGGATTATGCCGTGGCTGTTTACGATAACGGTGAAAAAAACGATCATGTTCACTCTAATTTGAACATCCTCACAATCTGAATATCAATACAATTTCGACAGTGTCAACATTGGTATAAAATATTCCATTCTCTAAAGAAAATGATACGGTGAAACAACATTTTCGAAATGGATTGAAAGATGCTGCATTGACGCAAAGAAATGAATGTTGCCAAAATGTCATCATCGTCAAAAATCCCAAAGCAGCCTTCTTGAGAGCAAGCACGAATGTATTGCTTCAAACTGGAAAAGACCTTTTGGCTCTCCGGGAGACTCCTACAAATGCGCTGCATGCTGCTCACCAAGGCATTCCTTTCTCATTCGCGCCACCGCAAGGGCAAGGCCGAAAGAAACGACACAAACCCTCCAAAGTTCATTAAGAGAAGGATTAAAAATGAAGAACAGCCAGAGAATTAGACGTTTTTGATTATTAAACAGAAAATGATGCACCAAGAGTCTAGTGAATGTTCCAGGTCAGAACTGGATCTATTTTCCATGGTACCCACCATAATCAAAATGCAAAGATTTCCAGTGTGTAGAATTTCATCCCGTCTCGTCGTTGACTGAGAAGTAGCACCGATAAACAATTTCATGCTTTCCTTGTTTAGCGATGTGGATTTTTATTTAATAACAAACTGGTCATCAGCGTGGATACCTGCCCTTATCGTGCGTGCATAGAAAATCTCTTGACGTACGGAAAAATAAGCTACAAACTTCCATCTGGATGCTTGCATGGTGTAGAAACTTGACACAGCAGAAACATTTAAAGACAACGATTTGACTATCAATGATAGTCCAAACCGCAAAGTGGGATTTGAACGAATGTCGAAACAAAATCAAAGATGGGCATAACTTAGAACTGATGGATCGTTTGCATTTGGACATGTGGTTGAAGGACAAGTGCTTGCTGAACATGGTGGGTGTGGGCCTGAAACGGACTCGAAGCAGCGCCGCTTTCCTTTTGATGGCTGATGCTGCAAGTTACAAAAGGGTCATCTAAGAAACCCGACTATGTGCTCTGTGTGGAAGTGTTACCCTAAGGGGGAAACGGCATTAGTCACACATTGATTTAAAATCGAAGTTCATTTGTTCGAAGGACAGTTACCCAAAACGTTTAATCATTGACATCGTCAGCAGTGAAGCAATATCCGGAGACACCATTAAAACTCTTATCGAGTTTGTACACTACGACATATTTTGCTTAGCAAACATTACAGCTATGATGCACGAGCGGTTTTATGGATGTCAAAATGAATATCCATGTCACATTCAACTTGATAAATGCATGATGATGAGCCAAGCAGAAACATTTGAATCATATCTGGATGACGCTGGTCTCATCTCTACAGAGAAAGTGTTCCCCCAGTGTTACAAGGACTTACTTGACTATTCCTCCATTCCTTTAACGTATCAGGAGATCCAACGCATCGCAGCCCTTTTTCCACAGAGTACAGGTACGCAGTGTAGAGCTACTTACTTGACATACATTTTCAAAGAAAAAGTCAGGATTCAATTCATGACTTATAATTATCGCTGAAAAACAGAAGACAAACGAATGGACACTGGGAACTTCATTACCTTCTGAACTAGTACACAGCTTCTTGGAATCATGTCGCTTGTGCTAAAGATGAACTTCCTAAGCTTCCTCACAAACTTAAAGATATTCAAGCCTATTTCATCAACACCGACGACAGTCATCAACCATAAACCCATTGTGTGGCCGTCAACCTTCCCAACGAACACAGTGCGGGCTATTTTTATTCTAGTGTATCCCCGCCTTTAGAAGACATCATTGACTTTATGAGACGAAATACAGTGACGACTCGATTCAGTATGTAAGAGTACAAGGAAATAATTCCATGGTGTGTAGACACAATTTTGTGCATTTCTTTGATCAGCGTAGTCCTGGATATCCATTACAATATTTAAAGACTTATTTTAATAACTGGCTGGTTGATTGATTGAATTTTTACGGCGCACCAGCACTGTTAGGCTATTTAGCGCCATACACAAGGTTATATCTTTTATCATTTAAACTTGGTAAAATGTTTCGTATCGACCAGCGAAACAAAAACCAAACAGTTGAAAGTAAAACGATAATACGGGAATCGTGATAAATACATAAAGCTTCCCGATCAACGGGGAATGTAAACGGTGTATCATAACGAAGACAGATGAAAGGTAATTAAAATTTAGGGACGGTATATATAGCTCATAAAACTGCTCAAGGTGACATCATAAAAGCTATAGCTTATGATAAATGTTTACTTCCTTGAGGAAATCTATAATACAAGACACGCTCACCGTATCAAAGAGCTCCCTAATGTCATGCACTTTGTAATACTGATCGCGGATAGGTTGGAGGTCGGAACACTCCAACATAAAGTGCTTAACAGTGAATGGTTCATTGCAAGAAACGCACTCTGGTGGGTCTTCTCCTTTTAGTATGTAGGAATGGGTTATAAAAGTATGACCAATTCGAATTCTTGCAATGACTACCTCCTCCCTACGGATGGCTGTGTAAAAAGGAGTCCATTTTCCTAGGGTTGGTTTGATGGCATGAAGTTTGTTGTTCACGGCATCATTCCATGATGCCTACCATTTCTGACGTAAACGTTCTTTGATACGAGATTTAAAATCAGTATACGGTATTTTAAAATCAGATGGTTCTAGTGATAGGGTCGTTTTAGCAGCGCCATCTGCTTTTTCATTGCCTTTAATGCCAATATGAATGGGCAGCAAAAAATATACTATATTGTGGGAAGTACTCAGCTCAGTATTTTTAAGGAGAATATTGGCTAATAATGGGTTCTCCAGTTTTCTATTCTGTAGTGACTGAAGTACTGATAGTGAGTCGGAGAAGATGATGCTATTTAAAATAGGTTTCTTTTCAATATATTACAGAGCGAGATCTTTTGCTCTGATTTCGGCTGAAAAAATTGATGCAACGTTTGGCAAGCGAACTTTTGTTGCGTGTTTTCTACTGACGAAAGCTGCAGCAGCCTTTTCCTCATCTTTTGATCCATCAGTATATATTCTTGTGTAGTTTTCAAACTGAGTGAGGAGTTCATGATAAGAGTTCTGGAAGATGGAAGGGTTTGTATCCGACTTTTTTTCATCGTGTAACGTAAAAAAGAACTTTTGGTTGTTTAAGTAGCCAGGGAGGTGTTTCAGTGATGTACGTTTTCTGAATTTTTGAAAGATCAATTTTCATGCTGTCTAGGATGGATGAAATTCTAATGCCACAGGTAGGTATGGCATTTGGTTTATTTTCATATAAGGTTTTGTATTTGGGTTGAGAAGCAGCCGAAAAAGTAGGGTTCAGAGAGTTTGGTCTTAATCTGAGAGCATGTTGTGCGGAAAGCATTTCTCTACGATGTGATCAAGGAGGTTCGTTCGCTTCAACGAGAAGGCTTTCACGCGGGAATGTCTTAAATGCTCCCAGAGCGAGTCTTATTCCTTGATGATGAATTGGATCAAGCATCTTCAAATAAGACTGCCTAGCTGAACCATAGACAACGCATCCATAGTCTAGTTTGAAGCGAATAAACGTTCTATATAAACTGAGGAAGACTTTTCTATCAGCACCCCAGTCAGTGTGCGCTACTACTTTAAGTAAATCTAGAGATTTCAAGCATGTAGCTTTCAAGTGCTTTAGGTGTGGAATAAAAGTCAGTTTTCTATCGAAGATAATATCTAAAATTTTGTTTCCTCAACAACTGGAATAGGTGTTCTGTCCAGCATGAGTTTAGGATCGTCATCTTGTCTTCGTAACTGACAGAAATGCATGCATACTGTTTTTGATGTCGAGAATTTGAAACCGTTAGTAGTGGTCCAATTTTGAATCTTGTTGATATTCTGCTGTAGATGTCGTTCAATTGTATGCATGTGCTTTGATCGATAACATATTAAAAGGTCATCAACATATAAAGAGCAATCCACACCAGAAACCAAACATTTGGTGATGCTATTGATTTTGATATTGAAAAGCGCCACAGATAACATACTGCCCTGGGGCACACCCATCTCTTGCTCGTGCATATCAGAGAGGGTGGAGCCCACTCGTATCTTGAATTCTCTGTCTGAAAGAAAGTTTGATGTGAAAGAGGGCAGAGGGCCTTTTAGACCCAGATCGTGCAGGTCATTTAGTATCCTGTACTTCCATGTTGTATCATAGGCCTTTTCCAAGTCAAAGAAAATCGCTACTAAATGTTCCTTCTTGATAAAAGCGTCTCGAATAAATGTTTCCAGTATAACCAGATGATCATTGGTGCTACGACCATAACGAAAGCTACTTTGAAATGAAGATATTAAGTTAATCATTTCCAAGTACCATACAAGCCGAGAATTGATCATTCGTTCTATTGTTTTGCAGACGCACCTCGTCAGTGCTATGGGTCTATAGTTGCTAGGATCTGCGCTATCTTTGCCTGGTTTGGGGATTGGTATTACTGTTGCTTCTTTCCAAATTTTTGGTATATTACCAGTAATCCATAAGTTATTGAAAATTTCCAGAAGAACTGTTAAGGATGGTTCTGAAGGTGTTTCAAAAACTGGTAATGTTTATCGTCAGGCCCAGCGGATGTATCATGGGCCTTATGCAAGGATTCCTTAAGCTCGAACAGTGAAAATGGTCGATTATAACTTTCCGAATTATTCGAAGTGAAATTCAACCGTGTCTTTTCTTTTTGAGCTTTTAATCTTCGGAACCGTTCTGAATAATTTGACGATGAGGAGTTTTTAGAGAAACTATCAGCATGTGTATTAGCTATGTCATATTTGGAATTGAAATTGTTGTTGTTTACTTTCAGTTGTCGAAAGGAATTGAGTTTTCTATTACGTGTAGGCTTGTACAATAATAACAAGAGAAAAGAGTGAAGACAACAACCTTTGTATATTTTAACAAAATAATTTATTTCCCTAGAAAACAATGTAAAAATTGGAAAATAGGATTTACGGTTTGTGAATATTATCCAAAATTTAATCCTAAGAATGTAAAATACAAGTCCTATCACTAAATAGTTCTATTAGAATCCAGGTTCGAATCTCGACAACGTTCCAAAATGGAAGGCGATGACGTCAGATGTGGTCCTTGTACAAAATAGAAACAATTCCTCAATTGAATCACAGTTTATGTTTCCGAATAATTCCAGAATAAATTTCCACTGAATTTCTTCCTCCCAGAATTTATAAAACAGTACACTCGTTTGATTTTCTAGAGAATAAATTATTAAATTGCAAAAACAAATCAACTTCAAAAACAATCTGGTTTCAACAATAAAATAACCTATCCGGCCTTCTAGGTATCAGGAACATAGCTGACTGACGAGCGCTCAGAAAGTGTTATATATTCACCCGAATTATCATCCCGTTCACGCGAGGCAGACTACGTGATCTAATAACACTTGAAACAACGCAATAGGAAAATTCAATCTGTCACGTAGGAAGAACACCTATCTATTATCACTCTGAAATAGATATAAAAATAAAACATTGTTTATCTAGACTAGACGAAATGACCTTGGCAATAGCCAATCGTTCTTGCGTAGCGCTTACTCTACCGCGGACCAAGGTAAACTAAAAGTATTACTATTGTAGTACGTTTTGCGTCTTAGATAAACAGAATTACTGGAAAAGAATTTCGAATCCCTGCAATAATCATTACAATAAAATGTAATGAAACAAAAATAAAATAGAAACGAATTTTAAAACTAGCACACAAGCAATTTAATTACATATACGTAACATTTCCCTTTCCATTTATTTTGCGGATCGCGTCCCGAACTTTCTTTATAGAGGATCGAGAATTTAAAGTTGAAACATATTTTGTGCATGATGCTCTTTTACTTTCCTTAATCGAGCGACAAACTTTGGCCCGAACAATACGGTACTTAGTTAAATTTTCGGGCGTTGGACGGTTATTATATTTTTTCAGTGCTTCTCGGCGTTGTCTAATGGCTTCTTTACATTCTTTTGTGAACCACGGTTTTTGGGTTCTTTTACAATTTGGTGAGGACTTAGGAATGAATTCCTAAGCAATCTATGTTAAGACAGAAGTAAATTGTTGGATAGGGTCATTGTCGTTTAGAACGGTATCCCTGTTGAGACTAGCTGTACAAAGAGTTTCAAACTTGCCCCAGTCGTCTTTCTTTAAATTCCATTGTGGAATTGCATCATCGATTGTAACGTTGGTGTTCTTAAGAGAGATTGGAAAGTGATCACTGCTTTGGAGATCATCAGCGACCTTCCAATTATAATGCAACCGTAGCGAAGCAGAACAAATTGTCAAGTCGATACATGTGTATGTACCCGTTCCTGGTTGTAAATACGTCGGAGTTTTGGTTGGTTGGTTGGTTGGCTGAATTTTAACGGCGCACCAGCACTATGAGGCTATTTAGCGCCATACACAAGGTTATATCTTTCACCATTTAAAAGTGGTAAAAGCTTTCGTATCGACCAGCGATACGAAACCAGACAGTTGAAAGTAGAACGATAAAATGGTAATGGTGATAAATAAACAAAGTTTCCCGATCAACGGGGAGTGCAAATGATGTATGACAACGAAAACAGATGAAAGGTAATTAAAATTTAGCGACGGTATATATAGCACATAAAACTGTTCAAGGTGATAGTATAAAAGCTATAGCTTATGATAAATGTTTACTTCCTTTGGAAGTCTATAATAATAAGAAACGCTAACTGTATCAAAGAGCTCCCTCATGTCATGCACATTGTAATAATGATTACGCGTAGGTTGGAGGTCGAAACAGGATAAATAAAGTGCTTAACGGTGAATCGTTCATTGCAAGATTGCACTCTGGTGGGTCTTCTCCTTTTAGTATGTAGGAGTGGGTTAAATAAGTATGACCAATTCGAATTCTTGCAATAACTACCTCCTCCCTACGGACGGCTCTGTAGGAAGGAGTCCATTCTCCTAGGGTTGGCTTGATGGCATGAAGTTTGTTATTCACGGCATCATTCCATGATGCCAGCCATTTCTGACGTAAACATTCTTTGATACTACGTTTAAAATGTCGTTTACGGTCTTTTAAGATCAGATGGTTCTAGTGATAGGGCCATTTTAGCAGCGCAGTCTGCTTTGTCATTACCTTTAATTCCAATATGGCTGGGTAACCAACAGTATACATCCGGTGGGTCTCGGTCTAGGTAGTACGTTTCTGGGGACTATTGGCAAAAATAAACTTTTGTTGCGTTCTTCCACTAACGAAGGCTGCAGCAGCCTTTTCCTCATCTTTTGATCCATCAGTATAATTCTTATATAATTTTCAAATTGAATGAGGAGTTATGATAAGAGTTGTTTAAGATGGAAGGGTTTGTCTCCGATTTTCAGGGAATAGTCAGTCGGAGTAAAAAGTACTTTTGGTCTGTTGAAAGTAGCCAGGGAGGTGTTTCGGAGACGGACGTGTTTCTGAATTTTTGAAAGATCAATTTTGGTACTGTCAAGGCATGGTAATATTCTAATGCCAAAGGTAGGTGTGGCGTTTGTATTTATTTTCATATAGTGTTTTATATTTTTGGAACAGGCGAACAGGCGGGTTCAGATGTGGGTTTGATCTGAATTTTGCATACTGAATTTGTGGACCATTTACTCTACGTTGTGATCAAGGAGGAGCAAGGCTTTCCCAGTCGGGGATTACATTATATGTCTCCCCACGAGGCTTGACGAGTGATGTATAATGTAACCCCGCGATGGGACTTCCTTGCAGGTCCAAACCCACCATAGTCTATTTCCAGCGGTTGTTGTTACGTTTAAAACGTATTCTGCGGACTGCAGTTCACTTTCATTTTTCATACCCTCAATGATATCCGTGTCGCTGACTCCAGCCAAGTCACGACAGCGAATCACGCCTTTGGATGTATTGAGTGTTGTGTGGACGAATGATCAGACCAGAATAATCGAAGAATGTTCTCATTTTTTTGATGTTTTCTGTTTTCTGTTTGACTACGTCGTTCACATTGAACAAGTAGGAAACCCGATTTGGTACGCCTCGTCGATAATATTAGTGATGGATTTTGCATATTCCAGTGTTGGATCATGGTCTAGTTTTTGGTAGAACCTAGCGTCACCTAGTTGTCTACTTGCTTCACTAATGTAGTCTTCCCTACTCATAACGACACCAGCGGAACCCTTCTCTGCAGTCATAATTATGTCTGTTCTGCTTTTCAGTGAGTGTAGGGCATCTGTTTCTTCTTTTGTCAAATTAGAGTATCTCTTAGTATGGTTGATGTGCCTGGAAGTGTCGTTTTCAACTGAGTTGATAAAGGCTTCTAGATTTGGAATTGAACTTTTTGGTAGGGTCCAATTACTTTTCTTTATAAATATGGGTTAGTCGCAGCTTATATTTTCCTCTGATTTATATGTTGGCTGCAAGGCAAAATGGGCCTTTAGTCTTAGTCGGGGGCTAAACTCTTCGGTGTCCTTGTTTAGCTTCCCTCTGTTCTATGTCTTTTTTGCAAAGCTTCTTGCTTTGTCATAAAGTGCTGACGGTTCTTCCTTTTACGGCGATTTTTCTTCTCACGTTTATTTTAGAAGACATTTCGTCAATTGATGTTTGTTCACAACAGTGATTTGGTTGTAGATCATGACTTTTAGTGATATAACACTCACTGCAATTATTCACAACCCCAACTGGAGTTCCGAAACCAGGAATGAAAAGGAATTTTACTGGATACGCCGCCTTAGAACATTGCAACCAAGAGGTTTAAACCAAGATTAGAAAAAGACAGTCATGGACAAATAAAATTATCTTTTGCAGCCGACACATTTTCTTTTAAATAATTCTCTAAATTTGCTTAATAGCCTACAATTACAATTAAATATCCGGGATATAATTTTCGCTTATATAAATGTACATAAAATAACAGATGTCGTTTTTATTGTTTTATTTATGATATTCTTTGTCTTGTGGTATGTTTTGATATTTTTTGAAAAAGACTCATTAAGAGTCGAAAGCGCTCAGGCTAGTTAGATACTAGTTTTGCACCGTTCTTTGTCAGTTTACATACGAGAATGACTTATCTTAATGATTTGAAAGTAGCTGGGTATTGGATGGTGGAGTTTGGAGTAACTTGCAGACAAGATAGAGGACAATTGCTGTTACCCAAACACCATAAAATATATGACAAGGCAAGTGTCAGCCCTATAAAGATCTAGTTGACTTGTCAGTGAAATGATGGAGAAAGAAGAGCAGAAGATGAAAGAGTTCTTCACATTTCGCCATTATACAGTGGGACAATTGATGGAGACCGTGCATTGGATGGCAACGGGAAGGTGTTTCTTGTACAAGATTGAGGCTAGCTCGATTGGTATACACAACCCGAAGCAGTGTGAAATTGGGAACATGTGTTTTAAACAGCGTTGAGAGACCAATGGGGAAAGTCATGGAGGAAGACGCAGTGAATATCAAGGCTACCTGGGCGAAGGTGAGAAAGGAACAAGAAACTAAGTAGCAGGAATACTTCAACCGACTCTATAACAACTGGACTAAAATTCAAGAATAGTTTCGAACAATGGTGAGTGCTGACTGCATCCCCAATGCAAAAATTAAGATAGTGAAGTTGGTAGACAACAAAATTGGTGGAAAAGGTGGAGGACATGGAGGAAGTTAAACAAGAACCTAACTGTCCGTTTTGCCTACCAAAATGTGTTTGTCTTTGTCTTGTATAAGTATTTGTTTAACTGTTTGTTTCTTTGTTCATGTTTGTAAACTTCAAGGAAATATCTATGGTTTCTATGGCTGTTAGTACGATTTGTATAAGTCTTTGTTATGACTCGGCCAGGGTTCTAACCCGCGACCTTCCGCATCCGAGGCGTACGCTCTAACCAATTAGGTCACCGGAGCGGTGAAATAAATCTGGACAATATGTTATCAGCATGTCAAACATTCGGGTCTTGAATGAAGATCTTGGTTATTAGATTCCCAAGTCAGATACATTTCATGTTGCTGTCAAGAAGTGGATTCATGAGAAGCAGCCGTTGAAGATTTGATAATATCGCATGAGCTTTTCTTTTGTAAATTCAATAAAAATAAGTACACTGTATATCACCAACAATGTTTAAATGTGAAGTATGAACGGATGAACTGCACAATATTTTCGAGGTTCTAACCTTAATCGCATGATAAGGTTGAAAATAAAGTCAAGGACGGTTATCAGAGATCCCAATGTCGGTATCAAATACGTGTGCAATTCACAAGAAACATACAGTTTCTACCTGTAACACGTCCATGTAACGCGTCTCGTTTTCATTCAGTGCACAATCCCATTTCATCTATTGCCAATTTGCAGAATAACTAAAGGCTATACTTTCCAGAAGCCAGTGTGACTATTTAACATAATTAGTATCATTATCCCATGCTAAGGAATTCTAATTTGAAGGCTACTCTACCACGTCCTCCTGCAATGTTTCCAGACAGCAAACATAATATTATGATTATCCTTAACTGATCATTTATTACAGTACCTTCATCTCAGCATTAATGTGAATGATATCCGCGTCTGTTGCTCAGCTGAATTTTCACATGAGAGTCTGGTAATGTAGATACAACCTAGTTCGTTTCACACATCTGGTTTTTTGGAAGCTTAATATTAGTAGAATGTTTCTTTGCTCATACCCCCTTGTTTAACTTGTACGGTATTACGCATAAGCTGAACACACGACTTCTATCAATAATGCCTTGCATATTGTCCAAAATGGCTAAACCGGTATTTGTAAAGGCTATGAGATCTATATCTAAATTTACCGATTGTTGTTAATGTGGCTTATTTCACTTGACTTCAATCAGGCATCCTTTACTCCGTACAGATGTAGAAGAAGTTGCGGTTTCAAAGGTATTAATTCACAATTAATTTCTGTTTATATTGGACGTTCCTATTAATTTTAAGCTCGTCGCAAGTGTTATTGCCGTAACGCTAACTCGTTCGACTTTCCATCTATTATTTTTCTGAAGTATTAAGTCCGAACATATTAATTATGATCAGAGTCGACACCGAATAATAGGAATATAAGAAAAGCAGACGATAATAAGATTCTAAGAAAAGCACACTATTAGCAGGTTAATAATGCAATATATTATGCACTTTTCTCCAGTACATCCACCATATCATCTTCTGAAATTCAACTAAAATGCTTACCGTTTATGCAGACTGCGTCGTGAAATAATAAAAATAGCCTCCAGTTTCGTACCTTGGTTTCGGTTTAGCTTTATCTAAATGGGGCTTCTTCTTCATGCTCCCCTTTCCTGTGTTTAACTTTTAATACTGTATTACTCATCAGCCGAACACATCAGATATATTAATAATGCTTTATAAAGTACCCTAATTGACTAAGCCCCGTGCTTGTCATGGCTTTAAATTGCTCTAATTCCACTGATTTCTATTCACATGTAGCTTCATATTTTACACGGCATTATGGAGAATTGTGAGCCGCCATACATGTCGAAAGATCAGATATCATTTATTGGTAATTGTGCTATAATCATGGTGACAAAAGACATTAGCTAGCTGTCACATAGGCACAAGATCCTCAGATCAAATGTTTGTTTCAGAGAGCTATTCGCAAACCTAAATCTGCACAATTCCCTGTTTGTTATTTTGTCACAATGTGATCCTTATGAGAAAATGCAGACCACTGAGGTATCCGCTGGCGACGAGTAGTCAATGAACTGTTAACGTATCGTTGCAAAGTCATCTTGAAAATCAATTCTTAGTCTAGTCTAGTCATGAAACACGACTCGCTGATCAGTTAGGAATCAATAGGACATATCACAGGATCTTAAATAATTTGTATTGGCCGAAAATTACAAATGTTGTTTTTAAATACTGCAGATCATGTCAAACTCTACAAGTGGTAGAAAACCCAATCAGAAGAGTCGTAAGTGTTCGTCAGTATGATCCCCAGAAGCAATCCCTTTGAGGAATATTAAAAGTGAAGCCATATTAAACGCTTTAATAGTTTTTTGTACATTTTGTTGTCATTTCCAATTCTGTCTAGTGTGATTAAGGGTCCAATTTTTATTTGGATTTTTCCAACGCGTTTTGCGCGAATTAGGTTTCAAAAAAAAAAAAAAAAAATTCGGCCTATCACCCTGAAATATCAAGGGGCCATGGAAGTGTTGCTCCGTACTTTGAAAAATATTATTCGGTCATATTGCATTGATACCGTAAAAGATTGGGATGAGGGTCGATTTTATAACTATAAAGTGTTGCCGTTTTTTATGAAAATTCTGCGGCAACATTCCAGCTTTTAATAAACATGGTAAGATCTGGTCTAAATAATTGTGATGCGTACATTGATTGCATCGTTATCCGCAACGATACCTGGAAATATTACTTGGATACTATTCAGAAGTTCTTTGATTTAATCAGTGAGGCAAATTTGGTAATTAATTTAGGCAAAAGTGATTCTTGCCGTGCTTGTGTTATATTTTTAGGACATGTTGTTGGACACGGGCAGACCTGTAAAAGTTACGGTCAAGGCTATCTCAGAATTCCCGTTGCCTGTTATTAAAAACAAACATATGGTGCAATATGTGGGTATCGCTGATTATTATCAGAAATGTTGCTCAAATTTTTCCATAATTGCTGAACCTCTGGCTTATTTGTTGAGTAAGAAATCCAAGCTTCATACGTCTGCTAAATGTCAGGAGGCTTTCGATAAATTAAAGGCTATCGTTTTTAAGAGTACACCAGTTCCTTTAGCTACAACTTTTAGCCAGTTATTGGAAATGTCTGTTGATGCAAGTAATATAAGGGTTAGCGGAGTATTGATCTAAGACAAGGATGGTATGGATCATCCAATGTTCTATTTCCCTAAAATACTAATCAAACGCCAGAGAAGGAAAATTTGGATTTGATATTGGCTTTGTATCAATTTGAAGTGTATATTAGTTGAGATCCTTCTCCGTTTATTGGATTGTTGTATTCTGTTGTATTCAGTGATCACAACCCCTTACTTTCATTAACAAAACGAAAAACAAAATTCAGTGATTTTTGAGATTAAGATTCTTGTAGCAAGAAAACAACACTGACATTAGGCACATCGAGGGAATATATATTCTGATTGTCCATATAGTCGCACAAGCAGTACCATACTGTTTCAGGTATAGTTTGCTTAATTCATAAGGCGTCTTCCTATGTAAGTTGAATCGTTATAGCATCATATGTATAAATATTTCTTTTTCTTCATGGGGGGGGTGGGTGATATGTTTATGCAATTTAGTTGACCTTTTCCCGTGACTGCGGATAGGGTAGTTATTGTCTATCTGACTTTGATCATGTTTTCAAAAGTACATTAATGATATCTGAGTTCAAGATCTAGCCTAACTTACAACTTAAGTGTTCTAGAAGAGAACTTTGACTCATTGTATGGTGTCATTGTATTTTGTCTTGAGTTTATTAGTAACTAATGGTCAACACAATTATTTATTCCTCATTTAAGTTCAGTCTGTATAATATTTTACTGTTGTGTTCAGAAATGATTTGAGGGAATCAAAGATCATTAATTGGATTTACAAAGTTTTTATTGACATTTTGGACAAAATCTCTAATTTAGGATTATTGTGAATTCAGTCAATGGCATTATGGATTCTATTAGTGTAATACATTAAGACTGTTGGCACACCAGCTCATTAAAAGCTAGTGGTTCATCAGCATGTTCAGTATTGGAATTTATTCGGAAAACTCTAGTTTCGTACTTGCGATATAACTTTTAATATTATTTGGAATTTTTTATTCACAATACTGTAAGTTACTCTTAAATTTTCACATAACTGAGATACAACATTACTTGTTGACTTTACTACAGTTGTTGGTATCGCTTCATTCTGCTACTCAGCTTAAGACAACAGTAGCAAGAATAAAACCAATAATCATTAACCTCATCATGACTGCAGTCAGAAAAGAAAATATTGCATAGAAAACTGACATTGTAGTGCAAATTTTGTTGTTCAGGTTGTATTGTAATTGGCAGTGCCTTAGATAGCTTAGATGAGAAGAAACAGTTTGATATAATTTTCTAAACTCTCAATAAGTTTAATTACTTTTTGCGGTAAAGCTGCTGACTATGTTAGCTGGGTACATTTGCATATAAGGTCAATTTTAGTAACTGTATTTCCCGTCAAATATTGTTTTAACCTTTGCCCAGTCTGGCCTTACAGTGGGACAGTGGGGTATATTACCAGATCGCCATAATGACCGTATTAAAGATCTTTTGGTGCCTTGAGTCCGGACGAAGTGATCGACCTATGGATAATTGACCAGACTCCTAGTCATCGTTAGTGTCATTGAGCTGTATTTTAGATTTTAGAATTTAAGATAAGCTTGCTGTTCACTGAGAGAACGATCCTTGTGTGCGTGTTTTATAAGAATTCCAAAGCTTGGGTTAAAAAGATAATGTCGAGCACTTCTTCAACAAAAGTGAAAAACAAAGAAAGAAAGCCGGAAGCTAAGAAAGAAAGCAAGAAAAACTGACGCATCTTCCACCACCACCACCCTCGGCTCCTACTCCTATGGCATTTCGGACACATCAAGTAGTTTCCAAACCCCAAAAAACCAAGAGTAGCATTATTAAACAGTGCGTGATTAGTTAAGAGAATCCTGATGGATAATCTTTTAGCCAGCATTTAATACAATCATGCCTATCCTGCAGGTTACAAAATATTGCAAAAATTGTATCGTACCGTCAAAACCCAACTGAAAAGTGTACGTTTACCCAGGTGCAACGATAGTTGCAAGAACAAGTGACGTGCACATTGCACAAACCCATTCGACGAAAGTTTTCCAGAAGTCGATCTAGAATGGAGGGCATCGATGACCAATGCTAAGCCGATTTCGCCGATTCTCTCAATGAGCCACTTTCAATCGCCGCTACAAATATTTTTTGTGTCATCGACGTCTTTTTCCAAAATTTGCCTGGGACGTAAGTTTCACTTTCAAAGCAAGTTCTGATTTGTATCAGCCTTAAATCTATTCTTAAAACAAAGCGGTCGTCACCCTCTCCGATGGCAAACTGACAAAGGCTACAAATTTTGGAACAAAGCTTTCCAAAAAGAATCGAAGAAAAGAAACAATCATTTCTTCACCGAGTCTAGTCAAAGCTTACAATCAATCGTACCATCGTAGCATCGGATGCACCACCGAAGAAATAACTTCCGATCACCAAGTGGGCCTTGATTTACTGCCCATTTTGTACTTGTCCTACTGTCCTCAAAAAACGTGGACTCATGTCGACTGGAGATTGGGTGCACATTGGAAAAACCAAATGTATCTTCGACAAAGGTTATCTACCGGACTGGACAACATAATTGTTTTGTGTCACTGAACGAGTGCATGGCCGTCATCCTCCCGTCTATAAATTAGGAAACATGAACGGTGAAGTGTTAAAGGGAACTCTCTAATCGCCCGAGTTACAGCGAGTGAACAGAAACGAAGACGATGTGTACAACATTTAAAACATTTTCGATAGAAGAACCCGTAACGTAGACAAACGCAGGGTCAAAGAAGTGAAAGTACTTGGAAAGGATATCCACCAAGCTTTGATTATTTGATCCACGCTTCTCAAATCATAGAAAATAAAATAGAAATGACCATCATGCCGTTCAACACAGCATCAGCGACCGTTCCTTCTCAAGGTTCTTCTCTTCAAGATCTACGAAAGTAACCCCTACGGGTGTGGTGCGGAGAACGTATGCCTAGAAAGCAAATCGAATTTTTCTGGCAAATACTTTTGGTGTATTGTGCCATCGGAGCCACCATTGTCAATTTGAGTTTGCAACAAGGAGACAAACAATTGTGGACCATTTTACTCAGCAGTTGCATTGACTACATTCTAATCAATCATTCACTGATATATTCCAGTAATAACGATATCCATGCACCCAACGCCAGTATTCCCCGAAAGATCAGCAACAAGTCCCGTTTGGAAACTCCTTTGACCTGGTGTGATCCCTCTGAAAGCAGAACCCTCGAATTATGAATAAATAATTTTACATATCATTACCAGTGACAGTTATCAGATGTGTTTCCCAACAATACTGTGTGCTGTTTCAGGGCCAACTTACCTCAGGCCATCCAAATGGATAATGAAGTGCATTGGAAAAAATCGTTCAGCCCTCACAAGTCTTAACTGTCAGTGGACACCAAACCGAGTTTACCTTCGAAATCCTGAACGAACAAGTGTGACAACACTTGAATGAAAACGATTCTGCTTTTTACGAGTCACAAGGATAAGTACAATCCAATCCTCAATTAAGCTGCTATATCACTAAAATTCCTTCAGGTTATGTTGGTGCTCAACATTTGCTGGAAACGATTGCTACTATTTTCGGCGCCCAATGTGGCAAAGATTTGGACAAAGCAAAACGATGTGTTTTGACCCAGCACCAAAATACTTGTCGTTGTCCATCACTTATCCCCCAGTTTGTTTGACATTTTTGGTGGAGACCTCAAAATGGCATATAATTCTAAAGACATCAACAAGAACGATCGGTTTGTCAAGTATTTTCGTTACACTGAGGAACAAAACAAAAGAGGATTCCACCATTGCTAATTTAGATGAGGGTGGGAACACCTACCACATTCACCGTGAATTTGTACATTCTCACTATTTTCTGGTCAATAAGTCTATTTCGGCAGTGTCAACATTGGTATAGAAGGAAATTTGGGACAAAATATTCCATTCCCGAAAGGAAACGTCACGGTGAAAGAACATTTTAGAAAAGGATTCTCTAGCGACTTGTAAGCCATGTATGCTGTGTACCGAGCGGTCGCTCGACATCGAGGACATGATTTTGGAGATTGCATGAATCTGCATTTTGTTCTGTGAATCCTCTCTTAAAACCGATGGTGACGCAAAGATTCCACACGTTAAAAGATGCCGCTTTGACGTAAGGAAAGAATTTCTCCAATATGTCATCATCCACAAAAAAAACCCTAAAGACGCATTCTTGAGAGCAGACAAAAATTTGTGGCTTCAAACTGTAAAATATTTTCTGACTCGCGGAGAGACTCCTATAAATGCGCTGCACGCTGCTGACCAACGCATTCCTTCCTCAATCACTCCACTGTAAGGGCAAGACCGAATGAGACAACGAAAACCCTCCGAATGTCACAGACACGCTGCGTGAAAGACTAACAGTCAGAGAATTAGATTTTAGTTTTTGATCATTAAGCAGAAAATGCGAGATTCTTGCGAATGTTCCGGGTCAGAAATGAATCTGTTTGCTATCCCATCCACGAAGATGATGGTACAAGATATTCAATGGGTAGAATTTCATCTTATCTCGACTTTGTCAGCCTCAGCTCCCATCGAATTTAAAATCAAAGGACAGTTCGAAGATTACATAGGTCTGAGTAGTAGTTACTTTTACTTGAAACTCAAAGTTCTTGACACGAGCAACCAGCCTGTAGACGGCGATCAGAAGCAGCTCCAATCAACAATTTCATACATTCCTTGTTCAGAGAAGTGGATTTGGAATCCGAAACTGGTCAGCAGCATGGATTCTTACTCGTATTTAGCGTACATAGAAAACCTCTTGACGTACGGAAAAGACGCTAAGAACATCCAATTGATGCTGGCCTGGTGTTGAACCCTGACGGTGCAGGCGAATGTAAAGACACCAATTTGATTAAAATTGACAGTCTGGACCACAATGTTGGACTCAACGAACGCCGAAACAAAATAAAAGATGGACACAGTTTAGAGCTGCTGGATTGTTTGCATTTGGATATGTGGTTGCGTGACAAGTATTTGCTTAACAGAGGGGATGTCCGCCTGAGACGGAATCGAAGCAGTGCCGCGTTCCATTTGATGACTGATGCTGCCAATTTCAAAATGATAACCTAGGTGCGCTGTGTAGAGGTGTTACCTAAAGTGGGAAACTACATCAGTCACACTTTGAGCAGAACCACCGCCAAATATCCCATACGACGAGTGAAAGTGAAAACCTTCACCATTGCAACAGGACTCCAATTCAAAGTCGAAGATCATCTGTTCCATGTACATTTGTCCAAAGGTTTAATCACTGGCATAGTCAGCAGCGCAGCCCTCAAGGGAGACATCACTCAAACTCCTTTCGAGTTTCAACACTGCAAAATGTCCAAGATAGAACTGGTGTACCAGGCCTTTCGAACCTAACTTTGACAAGAAGAATTACTTGATGTAGTACTTTTCCTGTGGAAGCCACAGGACAGTTAGGTAGCAAGGCCAGTCGCAGCATTTCGTACGACGATCATGCGGAGGTTACACTTTGTGGGCTTCTATTCCTGACCAAGGCAGCGACGAGGGACATTTCCACCTTATAATACACAACGTCTTGGAATCATATCGCGTGTGCTAAAGATGAACTTCCTCATCGTAAACCTAAAGATATTCAAGCCTATGTCATCAACACCAACGACAGTCATCAACCAGAAACTCATTTGGTGGCCGTCTACTATCCCAACGAACACGGTGTGAACTATTTTGAATCTTATATATCCTCGCCTTTAGAAGATGACATCATTGCCTTTATGAGAAGAAATGCAAAGACGACTCGATTCAATAATGTGATATTACAAGGAACAGATTCCATGGTGTGTGGACAATATTGTGTATTTCCTTCATCAATGCAGTCTTGGATATCCCTTAGAACATTTAATGACTTATTTTGTTAGAGATCATGCTCGAAACGATGATAAACTAGAAAGAATTTTTGCACATTAAAGTTATCTTTGTCTTTAGCTAGGATAAGTAGTGTGCAAACAAGGCAAAATGAACGAGATCAGTGAATTGCATCCACAACGTTGTCAACTTCGTACATATATTCCTGATTGAAAAGAATTGTTGAATTGTTGATTTGTATTGTAGAAGTTTCTTGTTGCCATTAAAACGTTGAATTTCGAAAATTGGTGTATGTTCTTTTCTATTGACACTGTATGAATAGATGCTCTTTCACCTCCGAGTCATGTTAGCAATGGAGTTCCCACAGAATCCTAACGATGATTTCCATCGCGTCCGCGCTAGAGGTATATAAATCGAGGCGGTCGCCAGTCTCTCCGCTGCAGTTGAGTGCATGGTTAGGCCTTGGTCTCTATATTCCCTCCAGCTGGAGCCTAAGAGCGCAAGAGATAAGGACTAACTCTTCATTTGGGGAAATAAACCAATGGAGATTAGACGCAGGCCCCGGGGTCGTGGAGGCGGCGGGTGCAACAAACGGAGTCAGATAGAACTTCATCTAGGACGCCCCAAGGACAAAACAGCGCCAAGCAACCACCTGAATCACTACGTATACTAAAACCAGCGATAGAAAATGGAGAACAACAAGGGGCTAGGCAAGATGTTACGGCTGCCCAGGAGGAACCGGCCCTATTCCAGAATTACATGACGAGATGACAGTGAGAAAGGAACCTTCATCTCCAACTCTAAACACAATACCTAAGGTGGCCTTTAAGGAAATAACCAAAGAAGCTGGGTACAATTAAACGTACGAACTCGCAAAGAGGTTTTCTCGGGACTTTTGTCTTGAGGAAGTCTGGATAGATTTACCAGCGACAGCCTCTTATATTGAGGACCTAGTAGGATTGATGGATAATAAAAGAATTACCCTCCCTGAAGGACGAAAGAAACAAATTAGAGCGGGGTCCAAGAAAGCTACAACTAACTTTAATGAAGAAGGCTAAACAGTTTTTGGAGTGCCCAGTAACCCCAGCAGCTACAATAGGCATCCGTTTAATTCAACACCATGCGTTACAGAAGGCGCCAATCTCATGCACACAATCACAATGTCAATGAATTTTGGCTGATCTTGCTTGCGAACCCGGGCCAATTAAAGTAGCGCCCCACAAGAATCTTTGTGCCCCCTCCCCATATCCACCAAGTGGATGGCAGCCCTCAAGAATACAAAGAATAAATAGCCTTTTCATGGTTTGTATGTGATATACATTTTCTGTGAGGAGATGTTTTCCTCCACGTTGTTGCTTCAGGCATATAAAGAGGATAGAGGCTAGCATCGATTGGTAATGCATAGCCCTAAGCAGTGTGAAATGGGGAACATATGATTCAAACAGCGCTGAGAGCCCCGTGAGAAAAGTCATGGAGGAAGAGGTAGTGAAAATCTAGGCCACCTGAGCGAAGGAGAGAAAGGAAAAAGAAAATAAGAAGAAGCGGGAAGACTTCAATCAATTGAACAAGAACTGGATCAAGGTTGAAGATGAAAGTAAGAAAGTGAAGTTGGTAGATAAAATACATAATTGGTGGAACAAGAGGAGGACAATGAGAAAGTTAAAGGAAATCAATGACCCTTTTCAGAGTCAATCACTTGCCTCGAAAATATATACTCTTCTGCTATTGCATCCCAAAGATTGTTTTTTGCCTTTGGGTTGTATATGTATCCGTTTGCTTGTTTGTGTATGTTTTGTTTGTCCCCATAAACCCTTTTGTCCCTATAAACCCTTTTGTCACTATAACAACTTCGTCCCTATGAACGTCACCCATATTAAATTCCCATTGTCCCTCAAGTGCACCCACATGTTAAATTCCCATTTTCTTGGATAGTCTAAACTAAACTTAATTGTTTTAATCTCAGTTGCTTCACTATCTTGTCGTTCCCTTGTTGGTTTTGAGACACACGGTAATTCTCTCCGATTCGCCTGTACAAGTTTGTCATCATTGTCTAAACAAAAGAATAATTGAAAAAATTCATTGCTTATTTTACAGTTATGAACCTGTCGCTATTGACAATATCGAGTATGTAATCACCAGTAAAATATATCATTTGACTTGTGATATATATATATATATCTATCTTTATGACTATATGGTCTTAAACTAAGTAACGGAAAAGAGCAAAATCCAAAGTTTTATAAAGTTCAGCAAATAATTTATTTCCCTAGAATATATAGTGAAACTATACAAAGAGCTTACACTATTGTGAATTAAATGGCAAATTGTGCGAAAAGTTTTAACACAGATCCAAATGTCTAAAGTTCTAATTGAATTTCAGTGATGTTCTGAATCAATTCCAATATTGAAGGTGTTGATGTGGCTGAATTCTCAAACGTACTAATTTGCCAGTGACCTGGAATATGGCGACATGTCAAGTTTTTTCAAGTGTCACAACAATATAATTCAAAATGTCCTTGACTGAAATCACTATAATTCCAAATTAATATTATTTAGCACTTTGTAATTCCAGTGAATAATAATTTGAATAAATAATCACCCAAATTAAAAACCGCAATGAGGCTGATTCCGCTTCACATATTAAGAGAAGAATGAGTATATAGTAGGCAAACAGGTTTATATACCCAACCACCTGACATAGGTCGCAGTTACCATTTTCTGAAAATACTCTGCCAACTTAATTGAAAATGATTGATCTGAAACTTCAAAGATCAGAATCACGACAGTATCTTTAACTCAGACTGAGGTAAATATGTTTACAATTCGTACTGATCTGAATATTAATTCTATAATCATAGAGAAATATTACCTATGGAGTATGTTGTTTACAACATAAATATCACTGACCATGTAGACCATAAACTTGAATTTGTACTAAGGTCAATTACAAATTAGAGACTTATATAGCATTGAAACAGCCAACAAACAGTACAAGTTAAATACACATACCACTATAATTTAATACCAATACCATTTATCTAATTAATTTATCTTTTGTGATCTGCTCAGGCTTCTACATTCTCTTGATGTTTCATTGTCGTCGTCATTATTGCAGCATTCATCCGTGTCATGCTATGTAACTCGTTAGAGCCTTTATTATTTCTTGCACAATATTAAGTAAAGTTGATTGCGTTTTTATGATAATATTAGCCCAGTCTATCATCATTGCTGGTCCAAGGTAAGCTCTACGTTGATTAATTTATCAATATGCTCCACTATGTGTTCGACCGATGTTATAACAGTTTTGGGCCTTAATCGACAAATGGGTAGGGGCATTCAAGCCAAATAGTGATTTAATCTTCTATGTAACATATCATACTCTCAACTGAGCTGGTAGAATAATGCTACAATTGGATATCCCACAAAATTGTTTCAAATTATTATACGCATATGTCTGTTATTTTCTCGCTATTTATATACCACGATAATTCAATAAAAAATGTTTTCTGCCCCAGTTGGTATAAAAATATTTTCTGAAATAGAAAATATCCTACTTCTGTATCAGCCCAACCATTTATATAACTACAATCAGTAATACATTCCTGGCTGAAAACTTTGTAATGCAGGTCATTATTCTAGTCAGCAATCGTCTCTACCATGCATAGTAGTGACACGGCAGTTTTGGCTGTTACTGATAACGCATTCTATCTCCCGTGACATTGTCCTCTTTTGTTGTCGCTTTCAAAGATTACAATCCGCTGGTTCAAATGCATATACGTGTAATATAAGCTAAATTCATGGGGAATAGAAGACCGTAATCTAAATTATAATAAAAAATATAATACTATCACACATCTTAAACTAAAAGCCGCATTTGCAAGTTCATAATCCAAATTAAATATGAGCCCAGTTTTACTCCACGTATAAATTTCAGCAGATTCTGTATATTTTGCTACTTGTTTTTAATATGTCATCGTTGAGCAAGATTTAGCTGATACTTAAAAACTAATGGTTCATGACTTTTACGATCTACCTATTAATAGAAATGTATTCCTGTCACACTATTTTAATACTTCAGTCTCGACTACCCGTATATAAATAAAACTGCAATTTCTACCGAATTTTATTCTGTTTATATGAGTACTGAACTCCAAATATTTAGAAGAAACAAAACAATAGACATTTTAAACAACATGATTAAATTCTTTGTTGCATTCTTGCGTGGGTAAATTTTTCTCTTGAGGCACCCTTGGGTTCATTTAAAGGTAACAAAAACTGAGAGGTGGGTATAACAAGTAGCATTTTATTGTTCAAGGTGTCTAACCATTGCAAATTTATTACATAATAGATGTCATACGTATTGGAACATAACTTGATTGTTGCTTGCAAGAGAGGTATAATAAAGGATTTCACGCCTTATATTCAGTTATAATATTAGACAACCCATCAAGGGGAGAAAATTAAATAAGGTATGGTTGCATTTACTGAAGTGCATCTCATCACACATACAAACACATCTATCCTAATATACAAGATAATTTAGGAACATGGAATTCAGTCGATCATCAATCTAGTTTCATCAGTAGTAACTCATAAAACATATGGGAATGTACTGTACCGTACTTAAATGGAGTGCACAAGAATATTATAATTTATAAATGTACTATATAATATTCACCGTGTCTGCCGCATAGGAAATGTATATAATGTGCTTCATTTTCACCAGAATTAAAATTTTAAAAATAAAGGAAAGGCTATTACAAACTTAAGTTTGAAAAGGGATTGTTGGACTGAGGTAGGGGCTAGTTTCAAGATAGACAGTTATAAGTCAATATATCTATTGAACCAATACATCTTTAAAGCGTCCGGTAGCCACGTTGAAGTAGCAGATTTCAATTTTGAAAATGTATTTTTTCTCGTTTATTTTATGAACATTTTTAATGTGACAAATACAACATAATACAAATCATAATAATCTTTGGTTTTTCTTTAAACGGTCCTTTAAATAAATTTTGGTTACATCTAACCCGCGACTCCTGCAAAGTCCCGCCTTGGTCGGCTGCCTCGGTGCGTCCTTGGCGAAGGACATTTAGCTCCCAGTTTCTAGGCATGATATGGAGAATAATGTGTGAAAGTGCCATTAAAAGCTACAACAGCAATAACAAAAAAATATCTTAATTAGTACGTAAGCCTTTATCTGCCATGACCCCTTTGTATCTAACCGAGTTTTGCGTCTCTGACAAAGCAAAATTATGTATGTAGTATCTAAAACAATATTTGTGTGAAGTTCCAGGCAACAATTACATGTAGCTCCGTTTGGATAAAATATGTATCGTTAGCAAATATTGATATTTCTGATTTACACTAGTCCTGAAGAAAGCTACCTTATTTCTTAAGTTTAAAGGAAAAACTGTGTTGATGAAAATGAAGACGAATGAGTATTTTACTAGACAAGATATAAAGCTTCGTCCATGCAGTTAAGTAGATTTAGTAGCATAGGTACCAAAAATATTGCACTCTGCACATCAGAATGCATGTTTAAACCTGTTTAGTAAGGATTAGACCTCACGTAGACCTTGCTGTTTTAAAACCAGACAACTAGAGAGATTACAGGTTGATTCTAAATGTTCGGCATTTATCTCTCAATGTATTTATTGGCTTTGGACGTATTGCATTACTTTGTTCCATTACAGGTACGCCATGCTGGGTTTGATTAAACTACACCAGCATTGATGAAAGTATTTGTTGAATTTGATTTTGCTGATCCATCTTAGAGTCCTTAAAATGTTCACATTAAATCTGCATAACAACGGCTTGTTTCTCTGATAAACTATAGCATATAAAGCAGTACAGAATATCAGACACCATTGTTGTGAAATCTGTCAAGCAAGAAACGCAGGGATAGTTCAAAATTACAAAATCAGATATTATCTGCAATTGAAATCAACGTAATCGAAATGTAAGTTATGTTTTTGTTATTTAGAATCATCCTAGTAACCCTATACATATCTTTAATTAATTTAACTCCGTTCTTTCAATCACTCTAAGATTGCACTGTTGAGAAACAAATACACCACAGCTAAATTCAGCGCTTATTTACTTCTATATTTTAATATGTGTAACATGTTCGACTGTTTCACAAAATAAGTTCATTTTGAGATACAATTTATGTCAATGTAAATTACTGTGTATTAAATACACACATAATACGTAAAGATAATGCCTTGTTATTTTCTTGTGCGAGTACATATAGAAGGGCAGAAACGATTTGGTTTATATTGGTGGTCCATCCCATTTTGTTTGAGCGCAAGGAAAGTCCTTCACATGAAGTCGGTCCCAACTTATGAAATTGTGTGTCAGGCTTCAAAAAACAAACTTAACTTAGTAACGTTGATGACAAGACTCTGACTTTCCCCCAACCTATACACTAAAATTAAAGTTAAGTGTTATTTAATCCCAAACATTATCATCTATCGTCCTTTTTGGAAATAACTGCTTCGTATATCCAAAATATTGCTGGTTATTTCAACAAAACACCAACAGGACCGACAATTTCAAAATATTTTCATTTCGCAAATAACTTCTATCCTACGTCACCCTGCGGGTCCGGGGTTGTAGAACAGGCCAGACATGCCTCGCTACGTGTCGTAAGAGGTGACTAAGTAGAGGCAACCTGTTTGCCGTGGGTTGCGACCCGTATCGGGGGAGGAAAGGATCCTGGTAGTTGAGCAGAGGCTTTCTGATGCAATACACTACTTTGGCCTCTACTCCTTCTAGACGGGTGGTCGGGATGGGTCCGGCCTCAATAAATCGGCTGCTCAAGCCAAGCCCTAGGAGGTCTTTATTTACTCGCTTACTTTCGTTATCTTTCTCGTTGTATCTCTCTTGATACCACCGTTGCCCATACATTCTATCCCTTTAACTTTCCCTTTCCTAATTCTTAGAAGACTTCCTAGAAGGCGGTGGCTTAACGGGTCAATCGGGAGGTAATATTACCGACTGAGTGTAACATCTGTGTATCCCTGGCACTTGAAAAGTGTCCCCTTGTTGGGCTCCTTGGTGGGCGGGGAGCGCGGGTGCTGAAATTTAAACACACCAACATCGAAAACTCCAAAAAGAATCAACTAAAACGCACCAAAACTGGATCTGACTCAGATGACGAATCATGTGGCGTGGATTCATTTCCACGCTTCATGGTGATAGAGTCTAAAGATGCCTCAAAACCTCTTACTGTACTATCTCTTTTTGTTATTGAAAAGACAATTACGGGATTGATTGGTACACCAAAAAGTGTTAAAAGGTTGAAATCTGGCTGCCCACTTGTTGAGTGTGAGCGACGAGATCAAACAGAAAACATCAGCAAAATGAAAACTTTCTTCGATATTCCAGTGGCTTCGTTCGCCCACGCAACACTCAATACGCCCAAAGGAGAGATTCACTGTCGAGACTTGGCTGGAGTCAGCGACACGGATATCATTGAAGGAATGAATAACGAAGGTGTCACTTCAGTCCGTAGAATACATATTAAACGTAACAACAATCTGCAGGACACCAACTCCATTATACTCAACTTCAATAAATCAACAGTACCCAGAGTGGTCAAAGTTGGCTTTTTGCAAGTGAAGGTTGATGTGTACATTCCAAACCCACTTCGATGCTATAAGTGTCAGAAATATGGCCATCATGAAGACCGCTGCTCAAGAAGCCACCGGGAATCTGAGTGTAGAGCAACTCCGCATTGTGTCAACGTTGGAAAGGAACGCCACGCCAATTCCAAGGATTGTGATACCTGGAAACAGGAGAAGGAAATACAGAGGGTAAAATACACAGCTAATATTCCCTATCCAGAGGCCAGAAAGCTTGTTTAGGCAAAATCATCCCTTCCTGGCCCATCCTTCTCCACTGTAGTGAAAAACAATCCCAAAGCAACAAAGGAAGCTCACACACAGACAGATCCACCCGATTCAACATCAAGCTCTAACACACCCTATTACCAAGCACAGAAAAACACAACATCTACTCAAACAACATTTAATAATACCAAACCACCGAAATCACCAAAGAATAAAAACAGACCTCAAGGAAATAGGCAGCACCAGGGGTCAGATGAACCCATCAAACTCAATAACAAGTTTGGAGACATTGAGAGCATGGATGCGGAAGAAACTGCTCCATGTTCTCAAAGTAGCTCCAGACCTACCAACAAAAAAATCATCCCCTAACTTCCTCCAGAAAAATAACCACACAGATTGTCTCCGCGAAAAGTCTAACCTAGCTCCACAATCTCCACTTTAAACTTATGATGAAGAACACCATCATACAATGGAACTGTCGAGGACTTAGAGCCAATTACAATGATATTCTTCTGCTTTTAAACGAATATGATCCTGCAATACTATACCTTCAGGAAACTATTTTTAAAAAAAATACGGATAACATCACATTTAAAAACTACTCTTTTTTTTAACACCTACTTACAGAATGTTGACAGGGCCTCAGGAGGAGTTTCTATTGCTGTGAACAATAGAGCCCCACATAGTGTCATCCCTTTAAACACAAATTTGCAAGCAATTGCTGTGAGTGTCACTCTACATCGAGTGATTACTTTTTGTTCTATTTACATACCACAAACCACCAACCTACTACCAAATGAATTTGACAATCTTGTTCAACAACTTCCCGCGCCATTTGTTTTACTCGGTGATTTTAATGCCCATAACATCTTATCGGGATCAAACTACATAAGCGACAGGGGCAAAAAGGTTGAAGATTTCATTACTAGACACGATTTGTGTCTATATAGCACCAAATCTCCGAGGTGCTTATACCCAGGAACAGGAACATGTGTATCGACTTGTCAATTTGTTCTCCTTCACTACTTTTGGATTATAATTGGAAGGTCGCTGATGACCTTCACAGCAGTGATCACATTCCAATCTCTCTTAAGAACACCAAAGTTACAATTGATGACGCAATTCCACAGTGGAATTTAAAGAAGGCCGACCGGACCAGATTTGAAACACTTTGTACAGCTAGGCTTAACAGGAATACCGTCCTAAACGACAATGTCCCTATTCGACAATTTACTTCCGTCTTAATTGAGATTGCAGAAGAATCCATTCCTAAGTCCTCACCAAACTGTAAAAGAACCCAAAAGCCGTGGTTCACCAAGGAGTGTAAAAAAGCCATTAGACAACGCCGAGAAGCACTGAAAAAGTTTCACAATCGTCCAAGGCCCGAAAATTTAACTAAGTACCGCATTGTGTACTCCGGTGTAAATTCAATAATTAGCATCTGGTGGTACTCGGCTGAATGCCCAGTCGAGTTATAATAGTTGGCTCCTTTCGGGTGATTTGACTGTTCATTTTTGGTTTGATATCGTAGCATCCGATTGATAGTAAACTAATTATTGTTGTAGATCTTCTATATAATTGGCCTCTGGGATATATTTTTAAAGACCACCAGAAATATTTACAACAGTGACCAGTCAGATAGAACGAACAGATGCAGTTTGTAAAGACCGGCAATTTAATAATATGATCATTTTTACAATTAAAAGGATGAAAGAAAAATAAAATAATTTTCAATGGATGTCTAACCCCACACTAATAATTGATTTCTGACGATAAAAATCCAAATACTAACACAGTAAATTGTGGAGCTTTTTAATTGACGTAATCTAGAGGTCTGGACAGCAGTTAACATGGCAAAGAATATGTACTATAGAACTCTGTGTGTGTGTGTGCGTGTGTGTGTATATATATATATATATATATATATATATATATATATATATATATATATATATATATATATATATATATATATATATATATATATATAACCGATGACCTAGCGTTTGTTTGGATCCAAATTCCCCCAAGACGTCTGCGGGAAGAAACTAGGAATGCAAACAAGAAACTTTAAGCATATTATCTTTATTATACAGTGACACAAACGTGAAGAACTGTGCGTGGAACATAAAATAGTTTCCTTAGGTTTTGACTCAGATCAATGCTTTCCACGGTGGACAATAAAGAAAATACGTAAAACACAGAGACAAAGAGCGAAACGCATACAACAATAAATACAATCTGGTACAGAGAAGCAAAATACTCCAGAACCACCATGAGACGGAACGTAAAGAAAAATAACAATATACAAACGAAATAACTGCATGACTAGAAGGGGAGTTGTTATATATGAATAGAACATACAATTGATCAAGATTAAGGCAGCAAATATTATTATCTCATAACTGGTACTAATTCAATATTAACTGTAAGGCGAGAAGTTGGTGATTCAGTGCCATTGTGAAAACTTTGTGAGTGTCCTGGGTCTGTTTCTAGAATTTCCACTATTGTAATCGTTAACAAATATGTCATGGCACGAAATATGTTATGTTAATTACATCTGCCTAAATATAAATTTCTACGCACTCAACCAAATTTAGCCTTGAAGGCTGGTCAATGTATACAGGGTATATGTTACTTGTTGTTTGCTTTTATTAAATGTCCTTGAAATCCAGCTTGTATTTCTTCCTCCATTTAATCAGTTCACGCCAGAATGGATGCTAGTCATTTCTGCTCAATTCCAATTCGGTTAAGATGATAAACGTTTAGACTTTACATGAAAAAGAAGCACAAAGAGAACTTTGTGTTGGAATATTGGCCAATTACGTCTGATATTTATTCCTTCAAAGGTACGTAAGCGGAGTATATTGAAAAATCTGTCTCGATAGTGAAATCTGTATACCAATATTCGTTATGGAAACATACATGGACAGCAGCGGTCTCTTTCGGTAGAGACGGCAAATTCTGTTGCTGACGACGCTTTCATTGAGACAAAATATGTCGTTTTTCTTAAATTAAACTTTAATCAAAAGTTCAGATCCCTATAAACGATGTTCTAATTACAATATACGTTATGATAACCACTTTTAGGAAGTGTTTTAAAAAGCATGAATCATAACAAGCATTCTTCCCTATATTGTTCACTATAGTACCACAAATTAGCGTTATGAACCAATTTTTGCATGAAGAATTTTCATAATGTAAATATATTAGCCTCCACCTCTAACCTATTCCTTACTGATCACAGAAACACTATACGAATATTTAAAATAAGACTGTTTGCAACTGTTAATTTAAAATCTGAATATGGTAATTGCGTCCGAGCCAATATTACCATATAGTTGGTTTTGTTGTATTGAGGTGCCATTAAACACTGGTACTCTTCTTGTCTACTCAAACGTAGTTTCACGCGTGTCATTGTGTGTACAAGGTATCACTAAAACAAAGCTTTACATGGACTTGTGTTTATGTTTGTTATGTTCACTGCATGAAAAAGAAATATAGACTGAAATCGGTTGTGAGTCGCGGGACTATATTAGAAGGCAGCGGGTTTAAATTACGCCACCTTTTCCTTCAATATGACTGAGTAGAACTGGGTAAGAATCCAGCTAAAATTGAACTCCAAGTTGATGCAAAAAGCGTAACTGAAGATGACGTTGACAATTTGAATGATCTGTTTCAAATGCATAAATGAATCCTTCATCACAACAGTTGCAGTTACCACCTGTTATTAGCAGGATGATAGAGGAAACGAAGTTTAGAATATTCTGAACGTTCTTATAACTTAACTTCATCTGAATGAAAATTATAATACATCTAAGGTTTTTATTTTGAGTTTGAGCTTTGCTTCAAACATTTCAGACATACAGGGGTCATGAATTTAGGTATGCAATACACGCAAACATCTTTCAACAAGGTAGTATCAAAGAGTAATCTCTATCATTTACAATCCAAAAGGCTACACAGTTGAATTACAGTTTGTTCATCAGTCTCATCATATAATTCCGATAGAAATCCTTTAACTACATTTGATATGTTCTTCCAATCGCAATAAATTGGCCATTTTAAGTACAGCTACAAATCAAAGAAACAATTTCAGCCCTGTATCTGAAATTAAATCACAATTGAACCATATAGCCTGGTATTATTTCTCATCTAGTTCTATAGATTAATATGTCGAATATTCGACTGTTCCAAGACAGAACGCTTTTTGAGAGAAAATTTATAACATAAATTATTGTCACTTTGCGTATTCAAAATTAAATATACAAACAATATTGTAGGTAAAGCCAGTGTTGTTTCATTTCTTATTGTCTTGTGCGACCACATTTTTAACGGTAGAAACAATTTGCGGTGTACATCAATCTTTAACACCAGATAACATTCCATCATGAACAAGGAAGTGCGACTGACAAAATCGATAAATATGCAAGTTGACGATACCCACTTTAAAACTAGACAGATATAGATAACATTTGGGAAAGGACGACAAAAAATAAATCCACATGACTAAAACCAGTATTGCATTGTTCAAAGGCCTTGTGTTAGTGTGCGTGTGTGTGCGTGTACGGCGTGTTGCCACGAAATTAAGGAAAACTATTGCAAAACCTCTTTCATTTTCAGGAAGAAGAGAACAAACACCAATATTTTCTTGAAAAAGAGATCTCAGAAGCCTCTAGGCCTCGTAATCAATCATATCAACCATCAATACTAAATAAAATTCCAAAAGCAACCAGTTATTGATATTATCAGTAACTGTCTTATTTTTGCAATGGAAATTAACACAGTTGCAAGTTGACTTGCATGATACATTTGTTCATCACACGTTACTCCGGTTTATTTTTGATCATTTGTAACAAGGCAAAACCTGGTGTCAGATATCGTTACACCAGAAATATAATCAAAATAAATAATGTCATTTAAAATTAAGTTAATTCTTTTTTAATAGACAGTATCAATTGAAAAGATAAAAAATGTGAATATCTTCTTTGCTTTTTTAGTAGACGGTTTGCATGAAAACCGGCATGCGCACTCTAAAGTTATGACATATATTAAATCCAGCTAAGAAGAAATTTGGAGAGGGGCAGAAAATGGCCTTTTTTCAATATAGTCCTTTTGAAAACTCATCCTACCGCGTGTGACTAGATGGCATCAAATGTGGTATAATTATTTTGCGCATGAGAATGGAAACACATAGTGGCAATGAGTTAGTTTTATCCTTTCACCACTGAAATATGCTGTATCAAGCTTCAGCAACTTTCAAAACATGTGATTATCAAATATTGTTATGCAATGCTACACGAGAGTATGCCCATAAAAATAGAATGTAACTCCAGAGCTTCTCAAAGCATTCGTCTCACCCTGGGATAGATAGATAGATAGATAGATAGATAGATAGATAGATAGATAGATAGATAGATGAATGGATGGATGGATAGATGGAATGTTTCACCTTAACGCTTTTGTGCTATAGTCATTCATTCTGTCGCTTCAGGTGAGTGCGCCGGATTTTCAGGGTGCGGTTTGAAATCTTAATACCTTGAAAGTATAATGTACCTACACGAAGATGGTCAGCAACTATGATTCAAAATAGTTATAAGGAAGAAATAATGAAAATATTACTGATTCCTGTTGACGTGACAACCTTTCTACAACTGGACCGACATACAAACGTCTTAGCTTAGATCAGTCTGTGTCGGACAAATTGGTCTGTCTCTGGGAAGTTTTGTTATTTTAGATATGCCTCCTTACAAAGTAGCCTTTTAAAAAAAACCACACCAAGTCAATCAATATGCCATGATAAACTGATAACAACAACTCTAACTTAATCCATTTTAGTATTAATATAGGCACACATATATCCTCTTAACGTAAGATATGGAGGTCCTATGCACCCACTTAAAGTAACATCGTTTAATGTATAATGGACAATCTAAACACATTTGATATCCAATTTACCATATTATTATGGTACCTCATAAATATTATATTGAATTAATTGTATCATCTACTTCAAGCAGTATACTCATTTAATTATCACAACCTCTATAAATGCCCTGGTACAACTATGAGATAGTATAAAAACGTATGTGTTGTTACAGTGAGTAGCCAAATACTGACCAGTCCCGTTGTGATCATGAATAATTTTAAATGCATTGTGGATCCCGTGTAGATTATTCTTTAAATGAAGAAAATTGTATGCTGAGTGTCACTAATGCTTTTTTATTAATTATGTGTTTACGTGTTTATTCTTTCTCTTCTGTTTTGTTTATTCAGGGATTCATAGAGGGTTTAAAATTTATATGCACATGTTAATATGAGTAAATATATGGAATCAACTGAACGTAATATTTCAGAAGCATACTAGTCTTTTACCTTTATATTACTCATGTAAAAATTCAAGGCATATTCTTTTACATGTAGAATCATTAGAACAAATCAGGCTGACTTGTTCGTAAACATAACTATGTCTTTCTGTCGGAAATTAATTAACACCACTTTCAATTTGCTTTTAATAACAATATGTAGATTGAACATACCCTGCAGTAAGAGACACCTTCTATATGTGTCCTCTATGATCATAGTAACTATGAATTGTTAAACTCCTGTTGGACAAGTAAGGATAAAAGTAAACAAATCTGGTGTTTACTGTCCTAGTCCAACAGGATGGTCCAACTATAGTACCGGGAAATTGACTTAGAAGAAGAATACTGAAGAGTCTGCCACTGCATGGAAGATAAGAAGCGGAAGATGTTTTTCTTCACCATGCAGAGACCCTGAGGAAATTGAGGACATCTAACAATCACCATATAAAAGAAATTTGGAAGTATATGAAAATTGATGAAATAGTGTGTTTCTGAGACTCCTTCCTGTGGAGTAGATTCCAGGAGTCATAGGATGTGATGGTATTTACAAGACAGGGAGAAAGGACGGACTCATACAAAAATGAAATGGAAAATGGACATGAATTTGAAAGCGGAACTTTGAAATGATAAAGAAAAGAAATGAATTGGAAAAGAAAATGGACATGAATTTGAAAATGGAATTGTGTTAAAAAAGGAATAAGTATATGGATAATGAATGAAATGCTAATGGACATGCCTTAGAAAATGACGAAAAGAAGACAAAGGAACCTTTTGTATAACTTGACTGCAATACACTACTGAATAAAAGAGAACTGAGTTTGCAAAATTAATCGTAATGCACTATGAGATATGGACTAATCTTCAATACTGAATTGTTATTAGATATTAAGAATATATGCCTGTGAATTGAAAGAAGATATCCAGAAATTGCAATGCAGAAAGACTTTATGTGGTGATACAGAACTTGACTAGATAATAATAAATAGATTTGATGGACGAACATACAGCTACTTGAATCTCCGACTGCTTATACTGTCTTTAACTTTATCTTCTATACCTGTTAAAGGAATGTAAAATTGTATGTGTACTAATTACGAAATACTAGGATAATGTACGTCTGTTAATTACGAAAAATTAGGGATAATGGAAATTACTATTTACAAATCTAAATTAAGTTAATTGATATGATAAAAATGCGTGAAACATCAGTGAGTAGGATTCAAAGAAATTGTGTGGCACGTGCACATGGCGCTCACTATTGAGAGCGCAGGTTGTGCACGTGCCCCATGTGTCTAGAAGATATGAACCAATATGAGCAGCTCATGCTTTAGTGATAAGAGATAAAAACAAAAATTTCTATCCTTCAGATAATAAAATAATATGGTAATACTACATATTTAATAAAAAAGACTCTAAAAATAAATTAATTTGGAAATTTGAAATGGTGTACAAACCCTATTACAAAATTCTAAATCAAAATTCTTAAAAATAATACACAATGCATATACACTTGGAAAAAAACAGAAACACATAAAAACCCTTTCACTTTAGAACTAGGGGGTCCCTCAGATGATGTAATTCTGAGAGGGACCACACCAATAACTGTAACTATGAATTGATGGTTATACATGTATAAGAGACTGTCTCCCCTATGAAAAGATTCGTCTCTGTGAGACAATGCTTTCGTTTTGCAATGCCTGCCTCTTAAGCTGGATGAGAAGGAGACGAGACAGATCATTTGGCAGCAAGGTACTTTTGTTCTCAACATTCATATGCAAACATATTGAATGGCGCTTCCATCAAATTTCATTTATGCAACGTTGTAATTGAGAATTAAAACACATTAATTATATGCATATGCTTTTAGTAGCTTTCTGGGTATATAAATAAAAGCTGGTGTAAATGAAATACCAGCAGCCTTGTAATGGTTGAAACGCAAACGTTCATCCTTGTCTGTCTTCTGTAACATGAAAGATCACTTTAAGATCGCATTGACAAAATAAGCTCCTCAAATAGATATGCCAATCAAATTTGAGCTCCATGTTTATCCACCTATCAGGTTTATGTTGTTGTTGTTGTTGTTGTGGGGCTTAACGCCATGTTTCAGCACAAGATAGGCTATACATGGCGGCCAGTATTAATGGTGGAGGAAGAAACCGGGAAATCCGCGGAAAGAACCACCGACCCACGAGAAGCTACTGGCAAGCCTTCTCACATATCCACATTCGCCGAATCTTAGACTCGAACCAACGCAGACAGAGGTGAGATGGCAGTGACCCGTAACGGACAGCGCTTTAGACCACTCGGCCACTCGGGGCCCCCCAGGTTTATGTAACACGTACGCAAGTCGTATAACTAACCTGCAATACCATCAAGGTAATAAATATTTCCATGCTTATTTTCATGTAAAAGCCTTTTATCTCTACATGCTTAGTTTCATGTAAAGAACTTTTATCAGGTATAATAATGTACGTGCTTGTTTTAGTTCTTTAGAGATTTGTTTCACTAATGTCAGGTATGGACTTGATATCGATATTCAGACAAGAAGAAATTCGAAGTGGTATCATTTGATATGTTGGTAAGCAAGTGGTATTAAAATACAGTTAGCCCTGTTAACACGTGTTCTTCGATTAGTTAAGAAAGACAAAGGACAAGGTCTGTACGTAATATAATAAGAGTTCAATTTCAATGATCTAGCACCGCTTTGAAACACCCGTCACACTGAAACTTACAGAAATGACATTCACAAATGGGTGTTAATCGTTTATGTGATAGGGTGTATGAGGAACAAAGGGCAATGTGCAAGTATTTAGCCGTTTCTACCAAAAATGAATCAGATTGGCATGTCAAGGCGACAGTTTTATTTGAGCATACTTTCTAAAAATGTAAGAAAAGGTAAACAGTTAATAGGGTTACTGACAACTACTTAAATAATTAGTTTATAAATAAGATTTTTCATAATGAATCAATTACTGGGTTTATCGCTCTTTGTTACTTTCACGATCTACTGACCTTTCACATGATGGCATATTGCTGAACAAATCAAGATCTTCGGAAAGAAATTGCCTGACCCCTCCCCCCGCTTTTGGCATATCTACAGAAGGGGCAGTAACGCTTGTTTTGAAAATTAATATGGGATTTGAGTTAATATAGATACGTGATTCCCATTGTTTACATATTACAGACGCTACATTCCTCGCTGGAAGGGGGGGGGGTAGAAGGAGAAAATCTACAGGCTTGTCCTCATTTCTGGCCTATTCGTATTTAATTGATAAGATTACACACAAGATCTGACAATGTAATCTGAGTTTATTTCAAAGCAGTCAACAAGTCTGAAACTGTCAAAGTAGCGATGACATAGTAGCGATGACACATTTAACATAGTAGTAGGTGCTTTACGGAGATCACAGTTCTATAAACTTTTCATCAACTCATTATTAAGATTCAACGTATAAATCAACCACCGTCCCAGTGGAGTGTAAGTCAGTCACAATATAAAAATAAAAACAAGTAAATCCTTGAGGTATAGGCAAACTATGGAAACAAAACGGATATATACCGGAATTGCAAATTAATGGAAGATTAACAATAAACTGAAATATCTGCATTGAATATTGTTGCATTAGCTATTGCACCTTGAAGTTATGGGAATGTATCAAACAAATAGTGGAAGTAGAATTTCACTTAAAACTTTTACCATCGGATGTTTATCATCATAAGTAACTCATTTAAAATATCAACATCATTAAACATTGTACAAAATTATGTTTTCGTGTCTATCTATACCTTACCTTATGGTTTTGAATCTTAAAGGGAGATTCTCAGGCTCAACGAGAGCTTAAAAGGATTATTCTTATCTATTTAAAGTCCTCTGTAATATGATTCAGTATTATGCATATTTGAGAGCGACGTAATTTCTCAATTTAGGAGTCGTCTCCACACGTTCAATCAATGTATTTAAATATTCTACGTATAGTATTCGTCTCTAGAAGACCTCGCATTACCTATTAACAATATTTCCAAAGATATATTAAGAACATTGAGAACATAATTCATATTATTTTTTCGGTATGATGCACACGCACTTTAATCGTATATAATGGGTTCAGTGATACTAACTGCGTCCATAGGAACAAAGTAATTCCAATATATTATCACTTGTATTCATTGTCGTTGAACTTTATCATTGATTAACGTGCTACATGTACATATGTCATTCCAAATAACTGAATTTAAAGAGAATATTTGATACAGACAGGAACAACTTTGGGAACATCATTCTGTTTACTTACCATACGATCTTAAGATGGTATTATAAAAAAATACATCTTTAAATTCATCATTGACGTCATTGTTATATTATCTCAAGTATTCAACTGGCGTGTACTAGTTTGGAAAGGCTTAGGTGGTCCCCTTGGCTTTCAGACATCTATTCTCCATTTCATGCATAATACGACACAGATTATCCAACTTACGTTCAAAAAGGGTGTGTTTATTTTTTAAGCATGCTTTAAACTGTTATCGCATATGGAATTTTACTTTTCATTTTATATAGTATTGCTTGGTAGCGTTCCACATTTTTCATTGCTACTTCTGTCCTAAATATAACTTGACCATGAATTTGTTTACCCGACTGGTATCTTGACATTAGTATGTTGATGACAAATATATTAACCATGATTTACTTCTTTACAAATAGTCCAGATAGAATTTATATTTGTATCAAAGAAAGCAACAATAAATGAAAATATGATTAATGAATTGTTTTAAATCTAGATTATTAAATGCTATCAAAACATTCCAGTATCTTGCATTATAATGAATACCATGTCCTGCCAGATCAATATCAATCAATTTATCATAATTCTTCAATCATCACCTAAACAAGACTAGCTAAAAGAAAACTTTCTACCATCAACCTCAGCTAAAAGCTTTAAATACAGTTTAAAACATTATCACACTTTGTATTCGGTTTCCTTGTAATGCTTATCTTATATGATATCCTTCAGTAAAACGTTCCTCATGATAATGTTTTTAGCATCAAATAATGTCCTCCTTTTCCTCTAGACCGCTCCGGATGACTAAGTGGTAGAGCGTCCGCCTAGGATGCGGGAGGTCACGGGTTCGAACCCCGGACGAGTCATACCAAATACGTATAAAAACGGTACTATCAGCTGTCTCGCTTGGCGCTCAGCATTAAGAGGTTAGTGTTAGGACTCTTTCTCTTTCTCTCTCTCTCTC
>JAECUM010011894.1:0-124863 GCA_016617855.1 Megalonaias nervosa | reverse complement strand
AGGGTGCACTTTCAAGGTGTAGCGTGGAACCAAGACGTCTTGCAACTTTTGCATTTCAGGAATGCCACAGGGTGTGTCTTTAGCTAGCCCCGCTTGCTATAACAGGAGTTCTGCATCTCTTCGTTGTTTGGCTCGGTCCGATTGTTGAATAGTTTTCCAGGCTTTTCCATTCTGCCGTGTCGTTCTTCTCGGCATACGTTCGTCCCACCACGATGGCACGGGCTAAACACATCTGGTCTTGAGTGTTGTTAATTTGGACGAGACTCTTTTTGGTGCTCGGAAAGTTGTCTACCAAGAACACTTTTTTCCCCATGTCCTGTCCCTTGGGGAAGAGAAAAGTGGGTCATGAACAGTGTCGCTTTTCCATCGGTGATGTGAGACTTGTCGTTGGATTGTTGTACGTGTTGAATCTTGTCCATGACTTTGGAAGGTGTCATTTCTGCTGGGCTGCTAAACTCGATCCAAACGGGGGATTTCAAACTGTCGTGATGAATGGAAAGCCTCAAGCGATCGTCTTCTTTGGCTTCACATTGCTGTTTCAGTGTGGTTAACAAAGAATCCCACATGTCGGTGATGAACTCCTCTGCTTTTTCCAAGGGTACGTCGGACTTGAAATCTTTAAACTTCACTGCGTACGTGTAAGCTGTGGTTCTAAATTTTCTAGAGGAGCGTTTGTCCGTCTCTCGAACGTGGTAGTACTTTTGATGGTTGACTGGTGGTGATGGACTTTGAGTGTAGACTCTCTGGGCTTAGATTCTGGCTCACTCATCTCATCTTCAAAATCGTTGGCATGAATCTGAGCCAAGACTTCAGCTACTGTGCGAGGCGATAAATCACGTTTCTGCCTCTTACTTTCTTCTCCTTTCTTTACGAAATGATGCGATCATTTCATCTTGACTGCAAAAAGTCAAATGACTACATTTGAAACGCCATGGACCACTATATATCCATGTTAGGCTTAGTGCATATATAAAGGGCTGGTGACTTCACTCTCAGTATTCATTTCACTCTCAAGCCGATCAGCACGATGGAAGAACCCACACAAATCGAACTTCTGATTAGAGCTTTGCGAGGTGTCATAAGAAAGTTTTCTTCAGACAAGCCGACGGACTACTCTCCCTCCTTTCGAGATAAAAGTCAAGATACTTGCTATATCTGTCAGAAGAAAGGGCATTGGGCTACATAATGTCCAGATCGTCAAAAAAGCAAGACCAGTGTCAAAAGAGACAAAAGTCAAGATGCCTGTTATCACTGTAAAGAGAAAGGACATTGGTCTTTAGATTGCCCTAAGAAAGAACAGGAGCAGGAGGAGATGGAAAAAGAAGAGGTGCCCTCGGCAAAAGAAGAACCCCGTCATGTTCAGAAAGAGAAGACAGAAAAAAAAAGAAGACGAGAAAAAAGTCAGGAACAAGAAGAAGAGGAAAACAGTGTGAAAGTGATGAAATTCAAAAAACAGAGAGAGTAAAGAAAAAGACAGAAGAAGTCTATGAACTTTTTTAAAAAGTTTTGTGTTATGTTGTGTTGTGATATTGAATTGAAAAAATTTGTACCAGAATAGACCAGACTGAAAAAACGTAAGTGTCTCTTGGTTTTGATTGTTTAGAATAATAAGGGCCTACACTCATGCACTCACACACGTACATCATTGTGTAAACAAGGGATTTTGAGGTTTAATTGATTTTGGCAAAATGATTTAGTATCTCTTTTCGAAAGAAGTGAGTGGCCCTGAAAAGGGCCGTTGGGTATTTTTTTTCAGAAAACAATCTCAGGAACGAGAAGCAATCCGCTTTAACTGCCTTAAGCCTTTGCCACGACCAAGGCCTACTTGTGGACTTGCTCCTGTCAATTATTGGGTAGAAATCACTAGGGGTGGTATCTCTGGTGTAGTAACAGGGCTGGGCTGTTTGGCTCGGGAAGGTCTTTTTCTCTTGGGTCGTAATAAAGAAGTCTGATACATTTGTTTCAGACTTCTTAACTCGGCCAAAATATCCAAGAGTACAGTTACCGTTTGACTTTCACTGTTCTCCTTCTCTTCTAGCCTTTGTTTCTTCTCTACTGCTTCTTCTTCATGTCGTTTCCTTCTTGCCTCTTCTTCTTCTCGCTGTTGCTGTTCAAGGAGAAATGCTTGTTCTGCCTCGTTCTGCTGCTGTAAAAATTTCTCCAATTCTTCTTTCTGTCATTGTTTAAAATTGTCGACGTGTGGTAAAGGAGAAAGTGGCGAAGGTACTGGTACCGGAACAAATTCTTGCGAAGAAGAGAAAAAATCTACTAAATCCCAGTTGAAATCAACCTCTTCTGGAAGTAGCGCTGTGTTAACTTTGGTAGCCGCTGCTATGCCATCGCTTTTCGTCTCCAAAGCCGGTGCACCCCAATTCATTGTCTTCTTAGTTTCAGTCATGTTTCACAAAACAATGTCGCATCGATTCACTGCATACAGACGCTAGCGCACCTATATAGGGAATGTGACGTCACAGGTAGCTCTCTTCGGATTGGAAGACAGGCTCCGCGAAGTGACTGAATTTTGTAGCGCGTGTTGTCATTGGTGGACAATTTTAGTCCGTTTCGATCCACTCTTCCACTATAAATAAACGAGGTTCACTTCATTCCCTTCACCTGTTCTCGTCACAAAGATGTGGACCAACGTTGAATCGTCTACTTTCGTATCGTCGTTGTTTTTCCGTACGGACTTACCCATGTATGTCAGATCATCATGGAGAATCGTTAGGACCACCGAGACAAGCGTTTGGAAAAGAAGGACCTATGTGGAAAGACAGGGCTGTCTGAAGCGAGTTCTGATTTATGGACCAGAGGTTAGACGAAGTTTGAGAAAGAGAAGAAGGCCTATACGATGCCTTCTATGTTAATGAAATGGTGTTAACATAAAACCCAAAGGCCCTTTTCAGGGCCACTCCACTGCCTCGAAAACATTTATTCTTTCTTGCCTAAAAAATTTAAAACATACTATACTATACTATTCACCGACACGAACGCGAATGATTCGTGTTTGTATATAGAAATGACACAGGTAGCATGAAGTCATGGTACTACATTGCTACATTGTTGCAAATGTCCAGTACCATGACGTCACTTTACCTGTACCATTCCTCTTGTCCCTATACTAAATTCCCGTTGAGGCTAAAATACCCCAGGCTGTGGTTCCCTATACAAAATTCCCATTGACGCTAAAGTACCCGAGGGTGATTTTTGACGCCAAAAATCGTGACGCTATACTACCCCCGGGGGGGGGGGTCTGTAATGCTAATTCCCATTGACGCTATACTACCCCACTACATTACTTACTCGAAATTCCAGTACAGCTTCTGTTTGTATCAGGTTTCGCAGGACATGTCTGTCGGGTTTGAAGAACTAAGAAAGAACAACAATTTGAGGAAATTCAAGATGCATAAATATAAGTTCATTTGTTTGCTTCTTTGAAAGTTTCGTTTCTGACAAGAGTGAACTCACCAACATCGTTAAGTTTATCATTTATACTTTAAAACGGACGAAACAGCTGCTTTTAGTTCAATCATAAACAAATTTAATCAACTAAATCCTAAAGCGTCTACTATACGAGTGTACATGTTTTTTTTCTTCCCAAAAGTAGTTCATAATACACTATACAATCTTTAAGGGACACGTGTCGTGGACGTGCGTGCAATATGAAGATGTTCAATATCGTAATATACTGCACTATTCTGACAATGTAAAGTTAACGGACACAAAAACGAACATATAAAAAGTAATGTAATTTAACGCGCCAATTAAATCACGATCAGCTACGTGTCGCCGAGTTAAATCCCGATTAGGGTATGCAAGATCGTGTCGGTAACATGCACGGTTTATCTCGTTGACCGGATTCTCACCATCTAGTTGAATGTCGCGTAGATCTAGTCGGATATCCAGTCGAGTCCCAGGGCAACAGTAATTATACTCCGGTAAATGTTTCTCTCCTGGGTATTACGCCCATGGCGGCCGTAGAATCGCCTCCCCCAAAGACTATGCAATGTCGCCATCCAATTTGACTTTTATTTGTTGTTTTTCTTTTTCGCGCCACATCGAACACACATCCCTGTGATTTTGCGCTGTTTATTTTTCGTGGTGATGACTACACGTGCGTCTACGTGTCGGCATTTGATATCAGTATGGTAGCAATCAATTCATTGACCAAGGACAATAAATTGCCTGAAGAACGTTTACTATCCAGCGACGAGTTTCACACAGTTGACTTTTCAGCGACCCCCCACCCACTGTAAAAGACCATGAGGCTATACCCAACCGTGTGCGTGCGTTAATCATAGATACCGTCTGGTTGTGGAAAGACTCAGTGGTTACTTAACCTTGTTATGAGAATGCCGGGACAAGTTATATCTGGTGGCACCAACCGTAGATAAACAGGCGTGTTATAACATTATGGGAGACTACAACGAGACCGCCAAGAACAGCAAAGGCGACAATAATGTTGACGGCATTGTTGAATTCATCAACAACATTGAAGACGCACCTGCCATTGACGACATAGATGGCGGTGTTAATCAATTGGTGGTGTACGACGACCTGATGCTGGAGAGACAATCTGATATAGGAACGATATTTTCCAAGGGTAGACACAAAAACACCGACGTTATCTATCTCACACAACGATACACACATTTTCCCAAGGTCATCCAGGACAACATCAAAATGTTATTCGTGTTCAACGAGGTAGACTTAAACACGCTCAGAAATATTAATGCCACACAATGTTCCGGAGACATGGATTTCAAATCCCGTTTCAATTTTTATTCACAAGCATAACCTGACACTTGTGACCAACCGCACAGGTTCGTTATCATATAGATGTCAACGAACGCCAGTGTGATACTGGATTGACATTGATAAAATATATCCATTAAAATAGTTAAAAAGATATAATTAGTAAATAGTGAGTGATGAATCGAACAACGCGACTAGCACAGGAGCGCCTGGCAATGCTACAATGATATTTACCAACGCCTGATGCAGTCAAACAAAAATTACAATTGCGTTAGTTAACGAGGAATAATCTCACCGCTGGATTCGAACAAACAATTACCCTGTTGATTAATCCGCAGAAATCTCCGCGGAAACAGAAGCAACCGCGCAGACACTACAGCGTCTTCCGGGGAACATTGAAGCAATCAGAGGAGCCACTGCAGTCATGCCTTAACAAATCAGAGAAGCCATTGCGGCATCAGAATGTGCACAAACCGCCATCAACTAAACCTCTGCTGAAAAAATCGACTAAAATTCGATTAAAATGAGGACTAAAGAACGATTGAAACTCAGAGCGAGACTGCTCCCATGGAAATAACGTGGGGCGGCTATAAACCCCGCCAGAGTGACATAGTCGTGACACAGTGGTGTCTCGATAATGTTAACGTAGATTTTAATCGACTAGAAACCCTCGTAGGGAGTTTACGTGCAGGCAACAATTCCCACGATGTCATCAATGAAGCAACAGCAATCTGTCAGCGGCTGTACACGAGTGGGGTCATGGACCCACGTGTACACCTCGCGCTGATCAATGAGGTGATCGACAACGTGTAAATCGATTAAATTTTATACGGCCGTTTTAATAATGGATTGAACGGTGAATCAAACATAGTAAATTTCACTTCTTTATCGAATGATTGAGAATACCACTCCGAGTACCAGCACGCTGGTGTCGGTGTCGACAACGAGAGCGGAATTTGATGTTGTATTTCCCAGCGCGATTATAGTGCCGTCCGGTAGCACATTTGAGATAGCGTTGGCTCAACTGCGTGTACATTACAGTTGGCCCAACATTAGATGGGCACCGTTAAGTGGGCTACTAGCGAATATCGCACTAGTGTTTTCATGGAAACGCCACTGGAATGGTATGTCGTAGCAATTCTCGAAGGCGCTTATGAAATAGAGACAGTCAATGCTGAATTTCAATGGTGTAAAAGCGCGATAATGGGACGAGATTCTGAAATCACATTTACCCTTTACGAGCCCACGTTAAGCTCCGCGATTTGAAATATTAAATATTCACCAACGAGTAGCACGTCGATATTGGAGCGTCTTCGATCAAGACCGTGCTTGGGTGGGCAGCAGGTGTGACTGAGGAACTACTCGTGGATAATTCTCCAGATCGTGATGGACGTCATATAGCTCTTGGCCTGATTAACATTACAAGGACGATCGAGGTAAACCTCACGTGCCGTCGATGGAAGCTTATCATCGCTGGGGGGGGGGGGGTAGCGGTGTAGTGCGCCAGGGATATATTTTGTATAGTTTTTCCCCAAATGTAACTCCGGGCGGTTGTACCCACGCAGCTGGTGTTTCTGCGATGTCACAAGAATATTATTTCCCCCTTGAGATTTACGCTGACAGATCAAGATGGGCATTTGCTAGATTTACACAGAAAAACACTTGCCGTTAGTTTGTATATCAGGGACACGGCTGGGTAAGTCGTTGCTCTTGATTGAATAAACAATGACGATCGTACACGACTACGCGGCCACCCACATCGTGTTTCCAAAATCATTGCAGTCATATTCCCAACAAGAATTGCCATCATACTCCTAACAAACTCATTGCCATCATATTCTAAGCAAAATCACTGGCATCAAGTTCCCAAGAAATAATTGCCATCATGTTCCCAACAAAATCATTGGCATCATGTTCCCAACAAACAATTGCATTCATGTTCCCAACAAAATCACTGCTATCATGTTCTCAACAAATAATTGCCATCACATTCCCAACAAAATCATTGCCATCACGTTCTCAACAAATGATTGCCACCATGTTCCCAACGAATAATTGCCATCACATTCCCAACAAAATCATTGCCATCACGTTCTCAACAAATGATTGCCACCATATTCCCAACAAATAATTGCCATTATGCTCCCAACAAAATCATTGCCATCATGTTCCCAACAAACTCGTTGCCATCATGTTCCTAGCAAAATCACTGCCATCATATTCCTAACAAATAATTGCCCTCATGTTCCCAACAAAATCACTGCAATCATGTTCCCAACAAAATTGTTGGAATCATGTTCCCAGCAAATAATTACCATCATGTTCCCAATAATTGCCATCATGTTCCCAGCAAACATTTAACATGATGTTCCCAATAAAATCACTACGATCATGTTCACAACAAATACTTGCCATCATGTTCCCAACAAAATGAATTGTGATGATGTGCCCAACAAAATCACTGCCATCATGTTCCAACAAATAATTGCATTCATGGTCCCAACAAAATCATTGCTATGTTCCCAACAAATAATTGCCATGATGTTCCTAACAAAATCATTGCCATGATGTTCCCAACAAATAATTGCCATGATGTTCCCAACAAATAATTGCCATCATGTTCCCAACAAATAATTGCCATGATGCTCCCAACAAAATCATTGCCATCATGTTCCCAACAAATAATTGCTTTCATGTTCCCAACAAAATCATTGCCATCGTGTTCCCAACAAATAACTGACATAATTGTCCCAACAAAATCACTGCCATCATGTTCCTAACAAATAATTGCCATCATGTTTGCAACAAATAATTGCTATCATGTTCCCAACAAATCACTGCCATCATGTCCCCAACAAATAACTGACATAACTGTCCCAACAAAATCACTGCCATCATGTTCCTAACAAATAACTGCCATCATGTTCCCAACAAAAATTGCCATCATGTTCCCAACAAAATCATTGCCATGTTTCCAACAAATAATTGCCATCATGTTCCCAACAAATCACTGCCATCATGTTCCAAACAGATCACAATGCCATCATGTTCTCAACAGATTAGTACCATCATTTTCCTAATAAATCGTCTGGATGTTCCCAACAAATCATTGCCATCAGTTTCCCAACAGCACATTGTCTGTAAGTTCCCAACAAACTGGATGTTCCCAACTGAAAATTGTCTGGATGTTCCCAACAAACTAGATGTTCCCAACTGAAAATTGTCTGGATGCTCCAACCAATCACTATGTTCTTACCAGATCACTGACTGGATATTCCCAATAAATCATTGTTGGGAAGGTCCCAATAAATCATTTTCAGAATGGTTCAACTGCTCATAGTCTATGTTGTTCTCCTGAAACTTAATGTATGAATGTAGCTGCTGATATCTGGTGCATTATGAGATAACAGATCTCTCGGTTGGCTGGGTATCAGTTGTATGCATGCTTCACATGTGCAAAATAATTATTGTCTTAGAGTGTAATGCTTATAAAATGTGAAACTGTGTTTCATTGGTAACCTAAAAAGGCAATTATATATCCTACTTCCTTCACCTGTGTTCATGTAATTATGCACCTTGCCTCCTTCATTTAACATGAGAAAGAATTATCCCACCTGTGTTCATGTAATTATGCACCTTGCCTCCTTCATTTAACATGAGAAAGAATTATCCCACATGTGTTCATGTAATTATATATCAGGCTTCTTTCTTTAAACATGCAAAAGATTTAAAACAAAATTTTACAACTGACATAACTATGTCACCTCTGTCAACAGAAAAGTGATACCTATATTTCACAATGTTTATGCAGTTGTCAGAGTAAAAAAAACAGTATTACAAGAAAATCTTTATTATTTGTTTGGCACAGATAAAAGATAAAATATGAAGTGAACAGGGTCTTCATATCACAGATAAGATGGCATTTTCTATTATGTATAGTGAAGCACACCTTTTAAATGGACGGTTTTATCAATAAATTGACAGGAAGTGTAATATGGCAAAGTTGCACACCTCTGAAATGGGTGGTTTTATCAATAAATGGGCATGAAATGTAACATGGCAAAATATCACTTAGAGGTATTTCAGGCAGAGGTATGGACAACAAAAATGCAATACAATGTACCTAATTTCAGGCAATACAGAAGTATGGACAGACAAAAAAGCAATACAATGTAACTAATGTCAAGCAAAAGAGAGGTATGGACAAACAAAAATGCAATACAATGTAACTACATACCAGCAAACTGAAAATAGTAAAAAGAAATGCATAAATAAGACTTTAAGATATATATATATATATATATATATATATATATATACACACACAAACAATAGTTAAGTTTGTAGAAGCATGTAAAATTCAAAATATTTTCAGGTTGATTTTGAACTGAATATGGGTTTTTCTGTTCATGAATAAAATGCAGCTGTTTCTATCTCTCCAAATGAAGACATATTTATTCCTGTTCAATCACAAAACAGCACACACACATTATAATTACATGCATATATATATATATATATATATATATATATATATATATATATATATATATATATATATATATATATACTGTAATACATATGTCATGGTCCAAATATTCTGTCATGTACGCTTGTAAAAACATGAACACTCTCACATACAAAAAAACTTGCTGTAGTCAAGACCTTTGAAGCACAGACATAATAAATAACTGGTTATCTTCACTTTTAGGATGAAAGCTAATCTTAAGAAAGGAGACATATTCTGTGCATCCTGCAGTTGGAACATTCTCTGCCTTTTTTGCCACATGCTTGAAAAAGACCTCAGATGTAGATAGTGACCATAATGAACTGCCCTCAACATTATGGTTGTTGTTACATAACTTTACTAACCTGACAACTACTTTATGTATCATTATTAATAGCAATGTACGAAAAGTTTGAGGCTATCAAAAATAATTGTTTTTCAAACTTTATTCAAAAGTTCATAAATACTATTCAAAACGAATATGAAAGTATTTCATGGATGGTTGAAACATCATCAAATATTTCCAATGCCTGTCTTTTATAAGCATTTACTCACACATCTAGCTGCATGCATAAATTGTTTGCCAAAAACTAACTGATTTGGAACATATAACTATGATTGCCTCCAAGTTTATTTCAGAAAACTGAAGATATTCAGCTCACATCAGAAAGAGGCAGAGATGTTCCAATTGTTGCAACATGTCTCACCCATGTCTGTGATGTAAATCCCTGCCCATATATGCAACATGTCTCACCCATGTCTGCAATGTAAACCCCTGCACATATCTCCAAAATGTCTCACCCGTGTATGATGTAAATCCATGCCCATATCTGCAATATATCTCATCAGTGTCTGTGATATAACCCCTTGCCCATATCTGCAACATGTCTCGCCTGTGTGTGTGACGTAATCCTCTGCCCATATTGGACTTGGACACATTTTAATGATGCTGCTGCCATCAGCAGAAAAGTAGCACCTGTCTCACCATGTTTACTCAGGTGAAAAGAAAATAAGGAAGGTTTTCCACTGGTTTCTTGAAAAGTGTGTATCGTGAAACTTTTAAATGCAGAGGGAAAAAGAAAACTATAGAAAAATTGTGGATTCCTTTAAACCTCTTATGTTAAGCTAACCAACTGTCCACTATGATTGTCAAAGAATCAGCACTGTACTGCAGACTGTATAAAAGCAGGGATGGATGCATACCTGGCCTGGCCACCAGGACCTGGCTGGGTTTTGTACTACCTGGAATTACATGTCCCCCCTGGATTTTAAGATAAAAATTTGATCTTCTCAAGTCAGCTCCCTTATCCCGAAAGTAATAAAACATTGAAAAAAATTTGTTGTTTTATGGTTGAGAAAAATGACGGTGAAAGGGCTGATTTGGGGAAATTAGAAAAAATGGGATTGGAGAAACCTGACCCAGCCAGGAACCTGAACCCAGTTAAATTCTCCTACCCATCCATCTCTATATGAAATGAATTGTACAATAGCTCTTTCATATTACAGGTATAGATATACAACAGTATGTATGACACACACAGAGGTCAACATATCAATGTTGAATAGCAATAAATATTATGGTACATATAATATCATTACGGAAATTATTCCGGTTGCCAAATTTATCACATATCATAAAATATACATCACAGCCATAGGTATCATATTGTCTGTAATATTTTAATGCTGCAAAGTTTTTGTATATTATCAATCTATAGAAATTAAAATTATTTAATTTTTTAAGCATTTTCATCCAAAATTATGACATGCAGAAAAAATTTGTAAATCTTAAAGACAGTATGGTATTTTATTGCTTAAATGTGCGTAAGCATGATTATAAGAAACAGCTAGAAAGCTGCAGTAAAGCAGCATTAATTTGTACCCACACCTTTTTCTGAAATGAATTTCCTCTATCATCTGGTCTCCACCTAGTCCAACACTCCAAATGTTGGACTGCATCTCTCAGATTCTTTTGTATACATTGGTATCTCACTATCAAGATCCTTAGTATACTGTATAACTTCTTATAACACACGGTACCTCACTATTAATCCCTTCAATACACTGCAGTCCCTCTTATAACACATACATGGTCACAACACTATAAATCCCTTCAATACAATGCAGTCCCTCTTTAAAATAACACATACATGGTCAATCGTTATTAATCTCTTCCTTCAATACACTGCAGTCCCTCTTATAACACATACATGGTCACACTGGTAACTCACTATTAATCCCTTCAATACACTGTGGTCCCTCTTATAACACATACATGGTCACATTGGTACATTACTATTAATCCCTTCAATACACTGCAGTCCCTCTTTAATATAACACATACATGGTCAATCACTATTAATCCCTTCAATACAATGAAGTCCCTCTTACAACACATACATGGTCACATTGGTACCTCACTATTAATCCTTTCAATACAATGCAGCCCCTCTTACAACACAAACATGGTCACATTGGTACCTCACTATTAAGCCCCTCAGTGTATTACAACTCTTTCTATAACACATGTATGGTCACAGTGGTACCTGAATATTAAGCCCCTCAGTGACCTGCAGCCTTCTTATATGTATGGTTACAGTGGTACCTCACTATTAATCCCCTCAGTATACTGCATATGTACATATAACACTTGTATGATCCTGGAGCACATTAAATTGGCTTAATTTTGGTTTATTATATAAATGCAATTTATTTTACTACACTGCAACTCTGAGCTGTTGTCAGCCAATCTTAAGGTGGTTTCACATCATTATGAATATACTATTTGGTTGGTACTGTATTATGACACATAACTGATGGAACATACCTCATTATAAAGTGGGCTCATGTATAAGGCTGTCACTATTAAGAGTGTTATGAAGAAGAAGTACTTTATCTACAGTCCACCTCCGATATTCTACATTTTTTAATCGATCTGTAATAGTGCATGAGGAGCTTACAACATAGTGTATCAACTCTCATGAAAAATGAAAATTTGCCTACACTTGACTTTTGACATGGTGTATCAACTCTCAAAAAAAAATGCAAATTTGCCTACACTGATTCTTGACATGTCAACTCACACCGAAAATGCAAATATTCCTACACTGGCTTTTGACATGATGTATTGACTCACACCAATATCACAAATCTGCCTACATTTGCTTATGACATGGTGTATTGGCTCACACCAATATCACAAATCTGCCTACACTGGCTTATGACATGGTGTATCAACTAACTCCAAAAATGTAAATTTGCCTACACTGGCTTCTGACATGGTGTACTGACTCATGCTGAAAATGCATATTTGCCTACACTGGTTTTTGACATGTTGTATCAATTCACATCAAAATTGTAAATTTGCCTACACTGGCTCTTGACATGGTGTATTGACTCACACCAATATCACAAATCTGTCGACATTGGTTTATGGCATGGCATTCTGACACACACCGGTATCACAAATTTGACTACACTGGCTTATGACATGGTTTATCAATTCTCACTGATAATAGGTGAGATTATACATACAATCCTCACCTTTGTTATCAAAAAACCTGGGGACATGAACTTACTGATTGTAGGTGTTTTATCTTTCACTGATGCCTATCACAAAAAACATAACAAGATACACAACATTCACACAATGACAAAAAAACATATGGTGCAGTACACTCATGGTACAGTAATCTCTCATGGTACAGTACTCTCAATGTACAGTACTCTCTTATGGTACAGTACTCCCTTATGACGGTACAGTACTCTCATGTTACACTACTCTCATGGTACAGTACTCTTTTATGGTACAGCACTTTCTCATTATAATGCTGGAAGCAACAGAATATATGACCTTATAGTGAGACTGCCTTATAATGAATTATCTTATACATAATGAAAACAGATCCATGAACATGCCAGCCTCTTAATGGCAGTGATGTTATAATGAAAGGCCTTATTGCCAGGAAGCGCTTAAACATGTGACAGATTGTAGATGACCATGTCACCTTACAACAGTTGTTATAATGAAAGGCCTTATTGCCAGGAAGTGCTTAAACATGTGACAGATTGTAGATGACCATGTCACCTTACAACAGTGTTATAATGAAAGGCCTTATTGCCAAGAAGTGCTGTACATGTGTGACAGACTGTAAATGACCATATCACCTTACAACAGTGCTACAATGAAAGGCCTTATTGCCAGGAAGTGCTGTACATGTGTGACAGATTGTACATGCATACTGTTAATATCTGGAAGTAAACTGGAGCGATGGTTTTGCTGGCCAGTGTCAGGTTTGGAGGAGATTTTTGATGGTTGAGTTGGTATCACCACTGGAACTTCGCCTGGACATTCCCTTGCCAGGGTAGGTGGCATCACTGTCCTTGATCTCTGTTGCTCTCTTGTACAGTTTGGCAGCAGTTTCAAAATCTTTCTGTGAAGATGAAAATAAACAATGAAAGAACAATGTCTCATCAAAACAGAGTTTCTCATACCCTTTGCATTATTTGTCATTACTGGTCTTACTGACTTACAACCAAATCGATTCCACACTATAATGCTATTCTAGGTAACTATAAAAGTGTGCTGTGTTATATGTGAGGTCACATTATACTGGGGTGTATTACATATAGCATTATTACATAATGACCATATAACAGTATACTGTTGTGGGTGAGGTCACCCTGTATTCAGGCTCATTATATATAGTATTATTACATAATGTAACAGTACCAGGACCATATTTGCCATTTATCATATAGATGGTACACCTGACATATAGCATGTGTTTGGTATGTCAACATTTTAACATATCACTTTATGTCAGTCTGATTGGTCCAAATAAGCCCATACAATTCTTGCACAGTATATTCTTTAATGACTGACTGTGACCATGGGAAGTTTCCTTACCCCGCTTTCTGGAACTTTCATTTTTTACTATCACTATCAACATTGTGGTTGCCACTTTTAGAACTGATTGTCCAAGGGCATTTTAAAAAAATGTCAAGTCTGTCAGAATATGGCCAATTTATCCCACAGAGGCTCATTGCATATAAAATGTTGGGTACTGGTCAGTGGACTGAGAAGAAAGGGTGACCTGTAATACTGACCCCAATCTAAGACAATCATGATTTAAATGTCAACTTACAGGAGTAAAACTCACCTCTGTTTACAGAAGAATGTCAACATATCCTGATCTACCAACTGACAGAAAGTTCTCCAACCACAGCATTTCATTCGCAGTAAAATAGCTTCAATTAGCTTTTATGTGATGCAATTCATGAAACTCACTGAATAATTTCCAGCTCTGGTCACCAAAGCTAGACATTATTCAACTTGTTTAATAAATTCAGCATTAAATCATGACCCATTTGAGATCCTCTATATAAAAGTATATTGCGTATATGTGAGGTTGCCTTATATTGGGGTTTATTATATATAGTATTATTACACGATGTAATGGTTCCCAGGACCACATTTGCTTCATAAAAGTATATTGTTATATGTGAGGTTGCATTATAAAGAGGTTCATTATGTTATATATATCTATATTTTTTGTAACCTCTGGTACGTGACTGTCTATACTGTGTGTGACTTGTTCATGACTGTATATTGTAGTGATCATCTATAAACAAAATATAACATAACTATTTTTTGTCCATTGGTGTAGGTTCTATTTTAAAGACATTGAGCTATGAATAGGTATTTATAGGCTAAATTCAACCTATATAATGAACCTGTTGTCAAGTTTAGAGTAATTTCTCATGGGCTATTCAGGTCAGGTGGATTCTTTGAAGTTATTTCCCACTGGATGGAGTGGTCAGGTGGGTTATTTTATGACACAGGTCACATGAGTAGGTATTGTGAAATATAAAGCTGAGTAGTTAGGGTCTGTCACATGTGGTATATTGTGACATAATCATAACAGACTCTTACATATGCATATAAGGAGTGAACTGAGCAATTATTTCATTCCTATTTCAGATTATTATTTCGTATGTTCTTATGCTAATATCAGTCTGCAGATTTATTTAAAGTTGTGTTTAAATATAATTTGAGAGGAGACATTTATTTGGACATTTGGATTATTTATTGGAATTACAAAGTGCTCATTGGATTATTCTGGGACTATTGTGAATTTATTCAAAGCAGGTTTGGACAATGACATTGTGATACATCAGGAATGCTGGCAGACCAGTGCATTCAAGGATCATGAAATCAGACAGAACATTAAATCCTGTTGGACTTGGGTAGAACTTTTTTAGGATTAGTTTGTATTTAATTCATAATACTTTAATTTCCTCTTAAAATTTCATTTTATAATTTTGATAATTAAATTTTTTGTCAAGTTTTACAAAACTTCATGGTTTTACTTCTTTTTGTTATGGCCATAGAGTTGAAACAATTATATATAGTACTATTACATAAAGTAATAGTCAGACAAGTATCTTTACACTGGGGTTCATAATACACAGTACTATTACATAATATAATAGTACCCAAGACCAAATAAAAGTATATTGTGCTATATGTGAGGTTGTCTTATACTAGGGTTCATTCATTACTATTATTACATGATGGAATTAATAATTATACCACCAATAAAAGGGACAGTGTTATAATGAGATGCCTTATGATAAAATACACAGCACTGAATCTATGATAAAATACACAGCTCTGAATCTATGATAAAATACACAGCTCTGAATCTATGATAAAATACACAGCACTGAATCTATGATAAAATACACAGCACTGTATCTATGATAAAATACACAGCTCTGAATCTATGATAAAATACACTGTAGTGGATCTATGATAAAATACACAGCTCTGAATCTATGATAAAATACACAGCACTGAATCTATGATAAAATACACAGCTCTGAATCTATGATAAAATACACTGTAGTGGATCTATGATAAAATACACAGCACTGAATCTGTGATAAAATACACAGCACTTAATCTATGATAAAATACACCGCACTGAATCTATGATAAAATACACAGCACTAGATCTACAATAAAATACAATGCAACTGCAGTAGGTATAAAAATACAGTTGCTAAGTGTTATGTATATCTATATTTTGGTAACTCCTACCACACGATTTTAATTAATTTTTGTAATTTTTATTCATGGTTGTAAATTGTACAGAATATCTTTAGTTAGATTTTGCCTATGTGACCTGAGTCTGTTAAGAGCAAAAGTTACAAATGGATCTATAAATAGATGTTTACATATGCGCTGACAATTATTAATAATAATCTTAATAATAAGACTTAATGGTAACTATGGATTAATTTCTCATGGCTGATGGGGTTACAACACTTCTAAAAGAATTTGGTAACTTCCCATTGGTGGGGCTAGGTCACATGAATAGGCAAATTTGAGGCAAAATGAGCAGTAAGATCCATCATGTGAGGTATATTGTGAAATTTATTCACAATAGAAGGTACATATAAAAAAACCCTTTGTAATCAGATTCATTCCGATTTTGGAATCATCCTCATTTCTTGTGTTCCTGTTTTAAGTCTGCGGATGTATTTTATGTTGTACTCAGATACTGTTCAAGAGGAAAATCATTTGTTTGGACTGTTCAGTTGAAATAGAAAGTGCTCATTATCTGGACTTAAACATTTTATTTTGGAACTGTTGTGAATTATTCGGAGTTCTGGATGATGCTATCTTGAAAATGTCATGATTCCTGGCGGACCAGTACATTTCCTGTTTTGAAATTTATATGGAACTTTTAAATAGGACTTTCATAGAACTTTATCATGATTATTCTGGATTCACATTATAATGCTGTAAGTTCCTCTCACATTTTCATTTATAACTCTGAGAATTAAATTCTTAATTAAGTTTTAAAAAACTTGTTGGTTTTGCTTTTTCTGTTACTTCGTTTAAGACCATGGAGTCATAACACTAAGAATCTGCAAATTTCTTATTTTGTTCATATAAAAATCATACAGATTAACTACTGGTGGCAATGTGATCACTTCCAAGGCAATAGTTCTTTTATTTCTACTTCGATAACAGAAATGCCATGTAATTGGTAAAAAATTATCTGTTAGTGTAAAGAATCTGATCCCAAATGATCATCCAAAAGGGTTTTGAGTGTGGAATTCTTATGGCAGCCTGAAAATAACTGATTTTCAATTCTATTCATGAAATGCATGTATGTTTTGTTCCATTTTGTATCATCCATATTCTGGCATTCTGTGTTTTACATTTTTACTCTGCATTTTCTACAAAATGCATTCATCATTTTGTTTGTGTTCAGACTGAATTTCATTTGCATTCAATTTCATTTACTTTCTGTTTTCATTTCACTGCTAAAATTTCCCAATTCAGCATCTGTCAAGCATAGATGGTATAGCTAACACACAAGACAATAAAAATTCATAGTGACACACATCATAAAAACTGTCATTTACCTAATGATTTTTACATGATATTAAATATATATCAAGAATAAAACATTCTAAAGGTTTTACCTTGATTTTCAGATCTTCATCACAAATGCTGTTACCTGAATAAAGGCTATTTTAGTAAAAGTCCAAGAGCCAGTCTGGGGGAGTCAGAAAACACCTTATTTTTATTTTTGGGGTGGGGAGGGTCTGAACTTTATTTCATGATCTTGGGTGTACTGTTATTTTGTAATACAATTTTTTGTGATGATATTTTGTGTATTTTTAAAACTTTATTGCAACATCTAAAGCTAACATTTTATTTAAATAGTAAACCAGTAGGAAAACCTCAAAAACACTGTTTTGTCTTGGCAAAGATAGAAATACATGACTGCTGTAATGCAAGCTGTATACTGGCCTTAACTATTTCTACCTGTTGAATTACTTTAATGTATACGATGGCTGTAATGCAATTTGTATACTGACCTTTATTATTTCTACCTGTTGAATTACTTTAATGTATACGATGGCTGTAATGCAATCTGTATAGTGGCCTTTACTATTCTTACCTGTGTTGAATTACTTTAATGTATACGATGGCTGTAATGCAATCTGTATAGTGGCCTTTACTATTTCAACCTGTTGAATTACTTTAATGTATACAATGGCTGTAATGTAATCTGTATAATGGCCTTTACTATTTCTACCTGTTGAATTGCTTTAATGTATATAACAGCTGTAATGCAAGCTGTATACTGTCTTTTACTACTATTACTGCTGACTTATTTTAATATATAAAATATTTGTTTTCTGAAATGAAGGAACTAATAATACTTCTCTTGTTTCATGTGGTGAAAAATATGATGGAATTTTCCATCTGGGCATTTAACAATTAATGTTTTATGATAAAAATTACATTGTAACTGTTATGTTCAATAAAGTTTTTAAAAAAATAAACCAACAATCAAAGGCCGATCAAACACTGCATGCAACCGAGGCACTGAAACTATTGCAAAAGCTACATTATCATTTCAGATTTCTTTGGTGTGGCATCTAAAAAAAATTTAAACTTTTGGTGATACCCCTGTGAAACTATTGGTGTTCAGACCCAGTCTTCTCCACATGATTCTCTGGAATAACTATAAGGAGATGGATTAAGTTTGAATGTGTTTAAGGAGACAATAAAAGAAAACATCTTATTGCCTTGTAACATACCAGTTCATATTTCATAACTGCCAGGTTGCGTAGAGTTTCTGCCACTCTGGGATGGCTGGGGCCAAGACTATCTTCATATATTTTAAGGGCTTTCTCATACAATGGCTCCGCTTCTGCATACTTATTCTGGAAAATATAAAATTAAATTCCTCAATCAATCAATTATGGTTGATCATTTCATTCAAATCACATTTCATGATTCTTACCTAAATATAAAGCCCACCTATCTATTAAAGCCTTATATAATGACCACCTATATATCAAGACCATCTATCTCTTAAAACCTGCATATTAAGAACAAAGAGAACCTATTTGTTCAGACTGCATTTGTTTGGTCACCTGAATGGTTTTTATTCTATTTCTGAAAAGACTGACATAACACAATTGAGACTTTACCCTGGTGTAGCAGAGTACAAAGGAGGCATTTAAAACAGAATTTTTAACTAACCAGAGTACTGTGGAGTCAGCTATAACACAAATGTGATGAAACACTCATGCACCCAGAGTACTGTGGAGTCAGCTATAACACAAATGTGATGAAACACTCATGCACCCAGAGTACTGTGGAGTCAGCTATAACACAAATGTGATGAAACACTCATGCACCCAGAGTACTGTGGAGTCAGCTATAACACAAATGTGATGAAACACTCATGCACCCAGAGTACTGTGGAGTCAGCTATAACACAAATGTGATGAAACACTTTTGCACCCAGAGTACTGTGGAGTCAGCTATAACACAAATGTGATGAAACACTCATGCACCCAGAGTACTGTGGAAGCAGATGGAACACAAATGTGATGAAATACTCATGCACCCAGAGTACTGTGAAGGCAGATGTAACACAAATGTGATGAAAGATTCATGCACCCAGAGTACTTTTGGAAGCAACTGTAACACAAATGTGACAAAACACTCATGCACACACATTAACTAAGGAGGCAGCTGTAATAGAATTCTTATGAAACACTGGTGCAGTCAGAGTACTGTGGAGGCAGATATAACAAAATTATGACAAACGCTGGCATAGCAAAAGTACTGTGTTGATAGATATAGCACAACTGTGATGAAATACAGGTGTAGCCAGAGTACTAGGGAGGCGGATATAACATAATTCTTTAGAAACACTGGTGTAGCCCGAGTATTGTGATTGTGGAAGCAGATATGACACAACTGTGATGTGATGTGATGTGATTATGATTTTTAACGTAGCTTTAACAATTTTTCAACACAACTGTGATGAAATACTTGTGTAGTCAGAGTTTTGTGGAGGCAAATATAACACAACTGTGAAGAAACACTGGTGTAAGTAACTGGAGTATTATTTAATTTGTATGCATGGCATTTTCCAAAGAATGTGATGACTGGACTGACCTATGTTTTCTCATTATAAAGCCTCATATAAAATTTGATTTCTGTCTATTAAGTCCATCAAAAATTACTGTGCAGCAACAGAATTCAGTTTGCAGGGGTGAACAGTGAAGTCCAACAAAGGTCATAAGTCAGTCAAATATTTACAGAAATATTATGAAATCAAACTTGACATATCTTAATATAAAGCCCTATCCTAACTTTGGTTCCATCTTTTAAGTCAATCAAGAGTTACTGCATATAAATGGAATTTGTGAAGCAAGGACAAACAAAATGGCTGTAAATCAGACAAAAAGATGAAAATACAGTTTGAGTTTGCTTATAGGTAGAAGGTTATTGTTAAATAGCAGTTTTGGTTAATGGTAGATGTATTTTAGGGTGGTGGGTGGGGGAGGTAAATGACACCTGTATCATATAAATGAACAGCTTTTCTTAATTTAACACGAGGTTTATTCATTGTAAAGATGTGATGACATTTAATCATCATAGTTGTGATTATATATTGCAGTCTTGTTGGACTGTTTCTCTGCATAACTTTTTCATAGATTTCACAAAGTCAATTACTTTCCATTACAAATAATTATCCAATAAATGAGAATTATTTGGATGAGTTGATTTGGAAATATAATTACCTGTACTAAATATAATTACCTGTACTAAATATAATTACCTGTACTAAGACTGATTGCAATCAATTTATGTATTCCTTACATTACTAGGCAGCAAAGCCATAACCAGTATAAGATTTGTGTTTGGGAAACACTTGTCCAAAAGGTTTCAAAAGAGAGAAAAATTTTAAAATTGCTCTAATGGTATGAAAATCTAATCATATTATGGGGGTGCTCGATATATACCATGAACTTCTGAGAGAGTGGCAGGTGTAAGGTGAAGTTGTTTACATCTGCAACATGCACAATGGAGAGAATCTTGGTATGCATGCATGGACAACAGGATGTCAAGATATATGGATACATGGACAGCAGGATGTCAAGATATATGGATACATGGACAGCAGGATGTCAATATATATGGATACATGGACAGCAGGATGTCAATATATATGGATACATGGACAGCAGGATGTCAATATATATGGATACATGGACAGTAGGACATCAAGATATATGGATACATGGACAGTAGGACATCAAGATATATGGATACATGGACAGTAGGACATCAAGATATATGGATACATGGACAGCAGGATATCAAGATATATGGATACATGGACAGCAGGACATCAAGATATATGGATACATGGTCAGTAGGACATCAAGATATATGGATACATGGACAGCAGGACATCAAGATATATGGATACATGGACAGCAGAATGTCAATATATATGGATACATGGCAGTAGGATATCAAGATATATGGATACATGGACAGTAGGACATCAAGATATATGGATACATGGGCAGCAGGATGTCAAGATATATGGATACATGGACAGCAGGATGTCAAGATATATGGATATATGGACAGCAGGATGTCAATATATATGGATACATGGACAGCAGGACATCAAGATATATGGATACATGGACAGTAGGACATCAAGATATATGGATACATGGACAGCAGGATATCAAGATATATGGATACATGGACAGCAGGATATCAAGATATATGGATACATGGACAGCAGGATGTCAAGATATATGGATACATGGACAGTAGGACATCAAGATATATGGATACATGGACAGCAGGACATCAAGATATATGGATACATGGACAGCAGGATGTCAATATATATGGATACATGGACAGTAGGATATCAAGATATATGGATACATGGACAGCAGGATATCAAGATATATGGATACATGGACAGCAGAATGGGTCATGCATAGGCGCAAAGGCAGACTTATCTACACAAACAATTGTAACACTATATTCCTACTTCACAACTTGTATGGTAATGGAATACAAAAGCATAGACAGTTCAAATGTTTCTAAAGAAAGTTTTTGCTGAGTGATGTCTCAGCTGTGAACCATGTTATGTGTCTAGCCCCAAATTTGACCCCCTGCAGAACCACGGCCATAGAAAAGGCCTGTTGAGCTCTTCTGTGTGTTGTATGTCTAAGACAAATGGAGACAGGAGCTATGATGTTGTAAGACTAATGGAGGCTGGAGCTATGATGTTGTAAGACTAATGGAGACAGGAGCTATGATGTTGTAAGACTAATGGAGGCTGGAGCTATGATGTTGTAAGACTAATGGAGCCTGGAGCTATGATGTTGTAAGACTAATGGAGCCTGGAGCTATGATGTTGTAAGACTAATGGAGACAGGAGCTATGATGTTGTAAGACTAATGGAGACAGGAGCTATGATGTTGTAAGACTAATGGAGGCTGGAGCTATGATGTTGCAAGACTAATGGAGGCTGGAGCTATGATGTTGTAAGACTAATGGAGGCTGGAGCTATGATGTTGTAAGACTAATGGAGGCTGGAGCTATGATGGCTCAGTAGTGAGTGTGTGAACTTAACAACCAAAAGTGTGAATCCTACATTCAGCTTGGGTTGAGTACCAGGCTGTGTCCTTGGGCAAAGTATTTGATTCCAATTGCCTTGTCATTAAATAACCTACTTGTATCGCTGTGCTTTAAAACACCCAAACAAATTATATGAGTCACTCAAAAACTCATGCACAAAGCTTCAAATTGTAACACTGATGTCACTACTAATACAACAATGTGATACCTATATCTCACCTATATTTTGCAGGTGAAACAGAAAGAATAAAGTCATTACCCACCTGTTGCGAGTACAGAACTGCCAGATTAACAAGAGCTGTAGCTACTGAGGGATGCTGAGTTCCAAACGTTTTCTCTCGGATTTCTACAGCCTGCTTATACATGGGCTCTGCTTTCTCAAATTTGCTCTGAAATACAAGGATATGTACAAGTCAACTCTGCCCTTGTATGTGATATCAAAATGATAAAAGTAAAGTGTATTCACAAATGTATAAAAGTTGTATCACAATTGTTTTCTCGTAACTGTTGTGCTGTTACAGTACTGTTCATATCCAAGTAGAATATACAAATAATATATTCAATAGATTCTTAAATTACCTTTTATTGCAAAAAGATGACAGTTTATTAAGGATTAAACTTAAAGTGTCTATTTTTGAAACTTTTGCAATTGATAACATCATGAAGACCAGATCTTATTAAAGGAGCACAATTGTGTTTTAAAATAAGAAAATCACACAATTCAACATCTCAGCTTGCCTACTTTGGGATTTACAAAAGTGTAACAAAACTGCCAATAAAGAGTATCCTGGGCATTATAAGGCAGCAAAAAGGTTGTATAGGTACACCTTGCTATATCTTCATTCGCTCAACGTTGTTTCATTTTTAGATTGTCAAATAATTTAGACCCTTTGTAGCTATAAATCATCTATGATTTGTTTTACATGATAGCTCATGCCCATACACAGCCAGCCACAAGAGATGTGCATGACTCTGTTGCCCATCTCCAACAGTACCTGCTGCTACAGAACAGCATCATCCGTCTTATTTTTTTTTGCATCTGTAGTATTCAGATCGCATCTCCATGAGTTATTTTCATCAAAATATCTCTGCAATCAACAGGCTTTATGTTTCCCAAGCACTCTCCAAAGGATAACTGGTAACTCTGCTAGTGGTTGTATTACAAATAAAACACAAAAGAGTGTGGCTTTAGAAATTTAAATGGAGGTAATTCAAAGAATGAAAGCAAATGAGTGAGTTGTTGATGTTGCATGTCTGTTAAATCTACCTTCTATGAAAGTGAGGACAATCTTTAAATGTTAAAAACTGATAATTTGTTTATTTACTGTATGTTTTCAGTTGCAATTAAATATATAATAATAAGCTGTGTTTTTGTTAAACCTCATTGATTTTTTTGTTGTTGCCTATGCGCATGCATCCCCCCACTAATATATTAATATGGGAATAATTGCTTCACTATTTTCATTATACATCATACTTTATACATCATACTTTTCATGCATGCATGTACTTAGTTTCTTATATGTCAAGTCCAACTGCAAACAACATCGACCCAGATCTGCCACCAAAAAATGCACTGGCAGATCAGAGTTTGTGTTGTTTGTTCTTCTGATTACTCCTAACAAACTGCATAAACCCAGATCTGCTGGTGCATTATGCGGTGGTAGAGCTGGGTCTGTGCAGTCTACAGTTGGACTCCTGTCACATGTAATGTGACATCTAGATATGTAATGATGGATGCTACACTTGGATTATCTGGACTATTATACTGACACTGTCTCATCTGTCACCTGTACAGATAGGTCAGATGTTCCTGATGACAGCTGTTACACTTTGGATGATGACTATCATACTGACATTGTAACTCACTTTTTGCCTGTACAGTAAGGCCACATGTTTAATGATGAATGCTAAACCTGGGTAATCTGGACTATGATGCAGACGGTGTAACTCACCTGTCGCCTGTACAGCAAGGCCAAATGTTTGATTATGGATGCTACACTAGGATGATCTGGATTATGAGACTGGAAATACAAATTAAATTACTGTTTAAAGATATTGTTCCTTCTGATAAGACTGATCAGAATTTGATTAATTTTAAACTTATGCATAAAGAATGACTGTTTGTAACAATTGTCAAGTTTAATGGGCAAATAATGATTATATAATTAACCTATTATGACCTCAGCATGATGGTATCAATCATTATGTCTAGAAAGTGTAGTGCTGGGAAGTTTGGGAAAACTTTGATGCTATTATGATATAATTATGACATATACAAATACAATTAAAACAAGAATTTTTCTAAATATGAAAAATACAAAGAAAGAACATTTTTGTACATGAGGACTAAGAAATATGTGTATGGCACTTTAAGTTTTCAGAAATGTACAACCTGGTTTAATTCATCTTCATCATTTCTCTCTTGATATTATTGTTAGGATTGTAACAGAAGTGATATACTTGGATGATTCCACAAATATCTGTGTCAAGCATTTAACAATAATTTGAAATTATGTCATTAAAACAGCAATGCAAATCTGACACATTTCTGTTGAAAATTGGAAAGGCAAAAATTTCACAAATTTGGTACATGGCTCCTATATGCAAATGGTGTCTGATGAAAGTAACATTTTCCCAACCTGCAATCGAATGTGTAGTGCTCTTTCGTACAGTGGCTCAGCCTTCTCAGGCTGTTTCCTGTCATTGTAAAGTGCAGCAAGGTTATTCAGGGACTGTGCAATATCAGGGTGGTCAGGTCCAAGCAATGCTTCTCTCATTTCTAAAGACCTTTTCAGCAGTGATTCAGCAGTTCTGAGAATCAATGAAAATAGCTTATTTTAAGTTAATTTAAGTATCAGCTTTGCATCAATGCTATAATAACATATTCAGACAAGGTCAAGGTCAAGTGACAAGCTTGCATGGCTAAGATTTAACTGATTAAATATTTCATGATTATCTAAAACTCTTTCCTCACACACTGTATAGTGGTTTTTAAAATAATATAAAAAAATCAAATAAATAAACATACTGATAAACTTACATAGTCATACACAATGAAGTCATGGTCAGTGTTGTTTGCAGTAAAATATAAAATCACAGAAATATGCTGCTTGATAAACTTAAACAGTCTATACACTGAAGTCATTGTCAATGTTGTTGTTTGCAATATCTGAAGGTTGTTCAACCAAACCTGACTGCCACCTACAAAGTAAGGTGTTTTTATACTGAATACAGATGTGGAGTCAGTTTGTCAACTATCAGGCAATATAATTAGATCAACACACACATCAACTTACTCAAAGTTGTTTTGTAGATAGTACAAAACTCCAAGTTCATTAAGTGTGCGGGCTAGAGCTGGTGATTCAGGACCTATGCATAACTCCTCTAACTGAAGAGCTCTCCTCTGTAGGGGGTCTACTCCCCTTGGTGTCCTGGCCTTAAAAGAAGATGAATACATCATTAAATGCATAGAACACTGTCTAATCTCTTTCATCTCATTCTAATAGCAGTCACTGTCAACCAGATAAACTTTAATGTTAGCTTGAACAAGTGGCTTGTAATGACTTTCACTAAACTGTTATCATTTGTCAAACATTAAATGTCATATATTAAATGTCATACCTTAAATGTTTTAGTACAAAGACAATTACTTTGAAAATAAATAAATGAACAGCATGGCAAGTGAAAATGGCCAGCTGGTTATCCCATGATGGCAATGGCAATGCCTTCAGTATCATAATGAAGCAAACAGAAGATGACATCAACACTTGCTAAATATGCAAATACACAGTAGTCCTCTTTTTAAACGGCCAATCTATTTTAAGCCCACCAATTCCTGATATAAACTAGGATATTTTAAATATTGTGTCTTCTTCATGAGAAGCCATCTCTTTTCATAAGGCTAGCTTTTCAAAGCATTAAGAGTGTCCTATAAGAAGAGATACCACTGTACAAAATGATAGTCTAAAAACATTCAATAAATGCAATGAAATTTGTAGCATAATCCATTTACAACTGTGAGACTGTCTGTCCCTACATTAAGTTGATATTTTGAGATATAACTAGTCTGGTTTACAGTCTATCTAAGGTGACCAGTCCAATACATTGTCTGTGCAATCAATCTCATTTAATGGTGCAGATTCACAAAAATGTGGACATGGAGATGGTGGCAGTTTTGTCATAAATATCTAGGTGCACAATTAAAAACAGACTTATGCATTTATTAATAATTACTCTTTACTTGCTTTAACTAAGTTAACACTTTTATGTTTTGCATTAATTTCACACTCAGTGTTTTCTCTCAGTGTTTAAGGCAACCAAATTATTGGGGTTCACTGACCTAACATTTGAAATGAATGCTAAAAGTTTCAAGTAGGATTCCCTACAGATATTAAAGTCTGATTGGTATTTGTAGCACTGATAAATAAATACTATATTTCTCCGATGAGAAACCCAAAATTCCATATTTCTCTAATAATAAGCCCAATAGTCCATATTAATCTGATGATAAGCCCAATACTCCATATTTCTTTTATTTGCCCAATACCCTATATTTCTCTGATAAAAAGCCCAATACCACATAATTCTCTGATAAAACCCCCCAATACTCTGTATTTCTCTGATAAAACCCCTCAATACTCCATATTGCCCAATACTCCATATTCTGCTGATAAAAAGCCCAATATTCCATATTTCTCTGATGATAAACCAAATACTCCACATTTCTCAGATGATAAGCCCAACACTCCCATATTTCACTGATAAGCCCAATACTCCATATTTCTTTGATGACAAGCCCAATACATCATATTTCTCTGATAAAAACCCCAATACTCCATATTTCTCTGATGACAAGTCCAATACTTGAAATTTCTCTGATGATAAGCCCAATATTCTATATTTCTTTTATGACAAGACCAATACTCCATATTTCACAGATGATAAGAACAATACTCTATATTTCTTTGATGATAAGACCAATACTTCATATTTCTCTGATAAAAAGCCCAATATTCTATATATCTCTGACAATAAAGCAAATACTCCATATTTCTCCGATGATAAGCCCAATACTCCCACATTTCTCTGAAGATAAGCCTAATACTCCATGTTTCTCCGATAGAAAAGCACAATACTCCACATTTCTCTGATGATAAGCCCAATACTCCATAATTCTCTGATAAGCCCAATTCTCCATATTTGTTTGATAAGCCCAATACTCCATATTTCTCTGATGATAAGCCCAATACTCTAATTTTCCTTTCTGATACGTGCAATATTCTATATTTCACTGATGATAAAAGCAATACTCTATATCTCTTTGATGATAAGCCCAATACTCCATATTTCTCTGATAAAAAGCCAAATACTCCAAATTTCTCTGATAAAAAACCCAATACACCATGTTTCTCTGATGATAAGCCCTATACTCTGTATGTCTGTTATGATATACCAAAACTCCATGTCTTTAATGATAAGCCCAATACTCCATATTTCTCTGATAAAAAAACCAATACTCCATATTTCTCTGATGATATGCCCAATATTCCATACTTCTCTGATAAAAAACCCAATACTCCATATTTCTGATAAAAGAAACCAATACTCCATATTTCTCTGATAACAAACCCAATACTCCATATTTCTCTGATGATAAGCCCAATACTAACATTTTTTGCACAACTTCAGCAAATATTAGTTTTGAGGTGATACACTGGGATAATAAATAAATAAATAAATAAATAAGGAAACAGTCATCCTTGTATATAGCTTTCATACCTTTTCTTATCGTACAGACTCACTCTGCGTAAATTATAATTTTATTTTGTAACTGAATTTTGCTTTGTTTTGTTAAATCCGGCAAATTTTCACGCTAAAGAAGTGATGAAAATTATAACAGAATAATAGATAACTGTCAATAATAATTATTTGCACATTCCAAAATAAATGATAAAGACTGATATGATAGCAGTGGAGGTAATTTTATCAGATGAATTTTTCACAAGCTTACGCTTAAGTAAGTTTTAAGGCAAAACAATACATACCTAAAGCCCTATCAAAATGATACATACCTAAAGCCCTATCCAAACAATACATACCTAAAGCCCTATCAAAAGGTATTTTTGTGTTAAACTTTGCAAACTGTTCATACCTAAAACCTCATCAAACGATCTTTATAGTGTTCAACATTTCAGAACATATTGCATTGAGAAATTGATAAAATCTAACAATTTCAGGGGTAACAATTTGTTGTATTATAATTCGTTAATGTGATTTGATGGAACAAAGATTCTTAATTTAAGTTGTGCACCATATCATTATTACCATATTTCTTGCATGATAAGCCCAAGGGGTCAGCATGATATATTTTAAGAAAAGTTTGGTTGGACTTATAACCAGACAAAGAGACTCTTGATAAATGCATGTATTCACAAAATTTAGTAAAAGTTGCTGATAAGCTTATTATCAAGTATGGGCTTGTTTAGTACAAAACCAACTATGGGAGGGTCATTCCTTGATAGAAAGGAAAGCAACTCATGATACATTGGCAATGGTTAGAAATACAAAGCAAAAACCACTTCAAAGTCTACATTAACCAAAAAATCAGGAGTGATTTGTTTTTAAAGACTGTTTAATTTCAATGAGGATTCATGTTAGTGTTTAATTTATCTGAATTACTAATCAATGTATTGAAAACACAAATTGTTTTGAGGGTTCAAGTGATACTAATTTCCATACATAAGATGAAAGAATGTAACTCCAGCGATATTCTGTTCACTGTCCTAACATAATTTTACACTATCTCTTGCTTACATGTCACAAGAATTTATAGCAACATCTGAAATATTATTTTGAAGATTTATTGATTTTTTTTCCCCTATTAAATGCATTTTCTACGGCTGTTTCAAATTTTAACATCAAGTGGGCAATATTAAATGGAGATTACTAAAGGTCTAATAATTTACCTAAATCGGAGTTAACTCCCTCAACATACCAATTTACATTCAAGGCCAGTGGATCTATACTGTTAGTAATTTTAGTGAGACAATACAGTTTTTGTTACTATTATAAGTAGTACAAATTATATTTAGAAAAGGAGAATGGATGCTATGCCAAAAACATGTAGGGATTGAAATCACTCTAAGCCAAAACCTTATTCTAAAACATATACAAAAGTAATGTGCTATTGGTCAAATGTTCAAATTCTGCATAATAAAATCAACAATAAAGTATCAGAAACATGGATATTTTTGTGACATGAAGACACTCTCTGTCATGTAGAGGTACATTAAATTTCTGCTCAAAAGTTTCTTAATGTTATGAAAATTGGGATGACAAACTTTCATTTGAGGATTTGTGAATGTTCTTGGTGGCTTTTGCCACCATATAAATTCTAATTACTAGTTCTGCAGATGATTTTACTTGTTGTAAATGTGGTACAGTAAAGCAGCAATAATTGTACAAACTTTTAATATAACCAATCGATTGTGATCCATGTTCATATATGAGTTGTAAGTGTCGCGGTGGTATATATACTTAATGGCTTCATAGAGAGAACCACTGTACAGATAATAATGCCAATTCTACAGACTTAAAAGTTAAGGTCCAACTGCAAACAACATAGACCCCTGTCACAATATGAGCCAGAAGATCAGGGTCTATGTATTTTGTTCTACTGATTACTCCTGACAAATTGAATAGACCCAGATCTGCTGATGCATTACGTAAAGCAGATTTGGGGCTTTGCAGTTTGCATTTTGACCAGATTTATAATCCAGTATATACAGTAGTTATAAGAATACATACTGGTGGTGTTCTGGGAGTCATAGTAGTTTTTCTGACATGCAAGGCTCTCTTTTTTAGTGGTTCTGCCAGGTCATGTCTGAAAATGGAAATATCACATAATTATTCTATCAAAGACAAAGTCTGAAAAGCATATTAATTAGCAACCAGAATATATTATTACACCGATTAAAGAGTCCCTTCTACTGACCAAGAGTTGAAATAACTGAGAGGTTGCATCTGCTGGAAGGTGAGGTACTAAGCTCGGCATTGTAAATGGAGAGTGCAGTGAGGTCATATGTGTGTTAGACTGGTCTCCATAATTGCCTGTATACACTCGGTTTGACAGATTGGACAACAAAATATTTTCCAGAAATTTATTGTGTTGAGGTCTTTGTTCCTTGAAGATCACTTGTAGTAGGCCTAAGCTGGTCAAAACAGAAATAGGCCATGTTTGTAGGGAGGATATTGTCCGAGTCATAATGCTGGGATGGGATGTTTGATTAATGTGACAAGTCCATGTCTTGGTGAAGAGAAATGATACTTTGTTTTGTTCATTCACTCGCTGTTTATCCTCAAGAGCTGTAGAGTTGAACCCTGAGGAGGCAAAGCCTCAAGGTATAGCCAGCAATGAGGAGTCCATTGGTAGTGACATAGGTGTCTCTGATTGTGTAGATTCCAGCATTTTGTAACTGGAGAGCCCTTTGTTGATTTATTCCAGCATTTTGTAACTGGAGAGCCTTTTGTTGATTTATCCCTCATATCTTATAGTGTCATTGTCCTTAGTCATGCGTTTCTGCACTTTGCCCACAGTCTAATCTAGAGCAGAACATATAAACTTGTTGTAACTCTGCACCTGTTTCTTATTATTGAATACAAAGATGGTGCAGAGCTATGCGTTACAGCATTACCTGGAAAATAGCAGACAAATTTAATAAAGCTATGAAGCATCCAGGTAAAAACCAAAATAAATCACCATACTACTTGTGAGAGGTTCAAGGATGACCTGTACAGGTAAATGCAGTGAAGCACAGCATCTGGACACTAAATGTAAAGCAGAGAAAACTCACCTGTATGTAGCCAGTCATACATATAAACAGTTTTCCATGGGTCTCAGGGACTTGCATTTTAACAGTTAAGAGTACAGTCTGACCTTATGGTAAAGTCACAAAAGCTACCTGTGCAAGTACCAAGTCCAATTACATGTGTAAAGACAACAAAGTGTGGCTAAAATTGTAAAGACAGAACTTGGTCAACATAGAAAGAAAGAAAGACAAGTCTGAAACAGATGGAGTATACTTTATACATTTTGAAAACTACTCCAACTTGTATCAATGTTGATTCTGGCTTTTGTGGGGTCTCTTGTGGTGAGAACATGCTTCTTGGCATAAGCTTAAGTAATGACTGGGATATTCATGGGTTTTACTGTCAATCCCTATATCAAAGGGAGATCACTCTGCTTGATTGCCACCTAGGTAGGCAGATAACTTTTAGCTCTTTTTATTTAAAAGTTCTATCTGGGAGGGATGGATTTGCAAGGTGGTAGTAGTTCCCCTAATGTATTATGATTAGGTAACATATTCAAAGAAGAACCTGCCCAATTTGGCCTGTTATACATTTTCAAAATCATACATGAGCATACAGACTGATAAGAATAGGTTATTATGGCAGAATCAAGGTACAGAACCCTACTGTTTCAAAAATAGCCACTATGACCTTCAAGTGTACAGTCATTCAGGGACTCATTTTTCCAAGACACATCCTCGATTCTTATACGCTATGGCAAATCACTTCTAGTAAAGATGGACAGGAAAGGAAATTGGTATGGGCCTCTTCAATACAACAATACAGTAGAGACCTAGAAATACAACTATTAGGATTCCATCATCTGAGATTTTCACTGATGACAATTATGAGAGAGAGAGAGAGAGAGAGAGAGAGAGAGAGAGGGAGAGAGAGAGAGAGAGAGAGAGAGGGAGGGGGAGAGAGAGATGGAGGGGGCAGTGGGATAGCAAGCATAACGAACAGATAGTGGATCTTACTTGTCCTGTTTCTGGTAAAGTATTGCCAGGGCCTCTAGTTCTTTGGCCACCATAAGATGTTCTCCACCCAGGGCATTCTCATAGATGTCCAGGGCTTGCTTGTACAGGGCTTCAGCTGTAGAGAACTTGCCCCACTGAGCATGAAGTCCTGCCAACTGGTGCAGGGAGTGGGCCACAACTGGGTGATCAGGGTCCAGGGCTGTCTCCCGAATCTCTAATGCAGTCTGCAGGGCTGATGCTGCCTGAGGTAAGAAGACATACATTGATATCAATTAGAGTAGTATTTCAATATTACTGTTATGCAACAAATGTTAACTTCATCCTGCTGGTTCAAAGTTGAGATAGTAACTATTCCACTTTTCACACTCTATTAGTCTGATTTTATGAAGGCAATGATGGTGGTTCAGCTGGTTGAGCATCAGACCAGTAATCCAAGGATCACAGGTTCAATACCCACATAGGCCAATCCAGATCATGTGTTTTGATGTCTCCTTTGGAAAAGAATCAGTTCTCTTTTCCTTGGCATAAAAATGTGAATAATGTGTTAAAAGCGCTAGTAAAAAACAACAAAACCAATTAGCTACTGGCTAATATCTTGTATGGACCTGCTTATTAGGGGTGAAATGATTCATCGATATATCGATGCATCAATACTTTTGCTGAAACGATACACATATCAATACAAGAAAAGGAGAATCAATACAAAACAATACTTACCATATACATGTTATTTTAGTCTTTAGCAGTCATGAATAATTATTATTAGTTGCCTTGTTTTTCTGTAAAATTATAATCCATTTGAAACAGCATTTGCAGTCACAGGCACTCATGTAAAAATGAAAAAGATTGTTCGAGAATACCCACTCATCATCTACAAGTTAACACAAAGTGACATGGTTCGTAATTTGTCCCCCACTCCATTTCATGCTAATTATTTTAACCCAGAAGTATGTTTAGCATATACTATACATTCCAAATTTGTTCCTCATGTTTAATGAAGTACTTTACTCATGATTTAATAACCACTTTCATGTGAAGTTTCTACTTTGAATTGTATCTTGACTCCTTCGGTCAATTTGAAAGCTATGTTGAAATATGTTACACTGAATTCTCATTTGTGGTCACTGCTTGTTCTGCTTCAGGTTAAACAATAACCACCAATCAGAAATCAATGTAGCATATTCTCTGCATGACAAACAGGAAGTATTGGCAGAGCAACTGAGAGACTTCGCGGGAAAGTCATTAGATATGTCAAGTGCTTAAGCAGAGATGATGTCAGGGTGTGTCACTGCATGAATCTTGCAAAATTTGTATGAATTCGCATGCTTGGAGAACTGTGAAATGTGAGAACTCCCACAAATTCGTTGAAAGTCTCACATATGAAAATGTGCTCTGTGAAGTATACAATTTTTATTTAACCTTTCTTGTCACAACATCTGTTTTTCGTGTAGCAACTGTTCCACATCTGGGTTCTTCAAGCATGACAAGAGCAGTTGTGAAATGAAATTTGATTAGAACAACATGCCCAGGAATAAAAATTATGGCATAGTTTGAACCATTCATGAAGAAAGTTTTACAAATGCATGTTTAAAATACAGGATACCTAGAAAACTCAATTGTCTGAGAATCCGGGGTGGTTCATTATAATTAGTTTGACAAAAACCTGTTGACGATAGTGATGATGACAATAATTTATAAAAGTTAGCTGGAGCCCGAAATGGAGTCAGATGTACATGCTGGATGGACAAAAAACAGACGATATAACCCTTTCAGAGGTATTTAGAAATGAAATGTTCAAAAAGTAGAATACTGGGCCTAATTAAAATACAGACAATTTAAAAGCATAATGCAATTTTATTATTTTAATTAATCTAATTTGCCCTGCAGATCATATGCTACAAAATCATATACATGTATCCATATCAGGGTTAAGATAAATTGAATAAAATAAGGGTAAAAAAATGCAATTATGATGTAAAGATATTTATTTTAATACCTCTGTTTGCACAAGTACTGATGGACTAAATACCCTTATACAGCATTATAGAACAGATAAAAAATTTGGCATAGAAGTCAGTAAATTACTGATTTAACAAAGGAAGTTTATGTTAGTGAAAAATCCTGTTTTGGAGCAGATGTATCCAAAAGATAATATCTGTGATCTCTGGAAAATTGTACATAAGAGTCACAAAGATCGGCTTCCCACCATATTCAAGTTGACAAAGCTAGCTATGTATATGCCCCATCAGAAGGAAGCACAGAACAATACTGATACAAAGAAAAGGAGCTGAGTATGCTTGGAATTAATTAACAGATTAATGCTTATACAATTAGAGGTGACATCTGTCAAAGATGTTGATTTGAGTAGAGCTATAAGAAAGTGGAACAGGAAGAAAGAGAGACAGATATTGAAGTTTAGATAAATATTGACCTATGACCATTTCTTCCTCCCTCCTTTTTTTCTTTGATAAAGGGGGAGGTCTCCCTTAAGATAAAATCCTGTCATCATCTCTTCTTAAATTGTTCATGGGAAACAGATTTGGAATTTCTCTTTTTTATGCAAAATATAAAATAAAATAGAAGCAAACATTTATATAATTATATTGTTATAAAGAATATACAACTTTTATGCAGAGATATTTAACCAGTGAATGAAGGTGCTGATGGAACAAATGAAATTAGCATAGAATGAGCGATGGGGTAGATTTCAAACTGCTCAAGGTTATCACCCTGTGCAAGTTAAAAGAAAATTGTAGAATAAGACTGGGTGTATTCAATAGTTTTCCTTCTTCACTAACAAATACAAGTACCTGTGGCTGTAGCAGTCGTTTGCATCTGCAGGATATAAAATGTGATAGATTTTGTTGGTATTCAATCTTATTCCCATGCCCAGATTTGTTCTAGATGAGATGATTTTCTTTGCATGAGGAAATTGCATTATTTCTTCTGTTTTGAAGATAACATCGCAATGTCTTTCAAGTGTAACTAAGACACGAAATTGGTAATAATATGTTGTCAAGTCAGTCATGTTGTACAAAACAAGGGGAATTAAATGGAGCCACCATTAAATGGCCAAAAACATTGGGTAAAACTTACTGCAACCAACAAGTAGTCTGCTTGAAAGTATTGTTGTTATCTTCTCATCAATGAGAATTGCATATGATAACTATGTCTATCTGTAGTCTGCATACTGGAAATTCAACCAAGAATGTCAACATACATGAAAGGGCACTACCTATCTTTCAAAGATGGAAAGACCATAAAGTTCATATGTGTATTAACATGCATCGCATCGCAGGCTGCATATCATGATGCCAAATAAATACATCAATACTCTGAGAAAGCATAGAGGTGAAATTAGCATGGTAAGTACATTTTCACACATTATCTTAATTGTTTTTATTATAATTATTATTATTATTATTGGCTGAAGATATTTAATTTTGGGTCAACTTATATTTGTTTGGTAAAAAAAGTCTGGAGTATCATTCATATTAGACTGTATCATATAAACTATGATACTGCTAGTATTACTAACACAACAAAAATGAAAACAAAGATCAAAATCAACTGAATTTCTATTTTTTGTGTGTGCATAAAATACTGTATACAACTAAACATATAATAATAATTACAAAGAGTGATGGTTATTATTTTCAAAGCATATATGAGTTTCACATTACCTGATTAAGATGACCGAGATCCTTTAGGAATCGACCAAGAGTTTCATACATGTCTGCTATCCTGGGTAAAGTTACTGTTCCATTATACTGGGCTATTGCTGTCCAATAAAAGCGATGGATATTACATTTATTGTTATACTGCAACATAATGTATGATAATTTATATAACAACATCATGGATAAATACATCAAAGTCTATGAAAATATGGTTTTATGTTGTCCATTTGGTCAATCTGTCCATCCATCACACTAACCTTGCAAGCAACATATATCAAAATCTATTAAGCCAAACCAGACCAAACTGGATAGTTAGATCCTTTGAGTGGTTCCAAGAGCTGAATAGGTTCTGGCCACTGTGACAATATTTTTAAGGTCATGGGGTGATACTTTGTGTTAACTGTATGACATCAGCCATTATGTATGTATGCATGTGTGTGGAGAAGATTTTGGCTCTCAAAAACAATTCCCTTAAAGGTATTACTTGTTTAAAAAATATCATACCCACTTAATTCTAATGCAAGATCTTCTGCAATAAGTCACTTGTACTAATCCCTTATCATAATCTTTCATGGAGGATGATCAAATTTTGACAAAAACTGTATGAATGGAATTGTATTCATTTTATTGACTCAAATGCACTTTGTAGAGGTGTATGGTGTTGTACAGCCAGAAACACAAGTAGGTCATTTGGGGCTGAAGCTACTGGAGTAAAGTGCCTTGCCTAAAGACACAGCACAGTAAAAAGATACTTAAGTAGAATGCTTTGCCCAATGAAACAGCCCAGTAAAAAGATACTTAAGTAGAATGCTTCGCCCAATGAAACAGCCCAGTAAAAAGATACTTAAGTAGAATGCTTCGCCCAATGAAACAGCACAGTAAGACGCTACTGAAGAAGAGCGCCATGTGTCTAGGCTCACACCAAAAGTAACAAAGAAAAGAGTGAAGCCAACAAGCTTTGTAAATTTAACAAAATAATTTATGTCCTAGAAAAACAAGAAAATATGAAAAAGGACTTATGGTTTAGGAATCAATTCCAAAAATTAATCCAATAATTAAAAATATAAGTGCTAACACTAAAAAAGTTCTAAATGAATCAAAGTTCGAATCCCGATGAAGTTCCAAGATGGAAGGCGGTTACGTCCTCTATAACCTGTTTTGTGTTGTCGTGTCAACAGTTCCTTGTTGAATCACCAGTAATAATATTCTGGCTTTAGAATTCTGAATAATTTTTAGTAAATGTCTTTGTCCAAGAATTCTGATTAGCACTAGATAAAATCTCCATGGAAAATAAATTATTTTAAATAAAAATTCAATTCAAACTGGCAACAACAGGAATACCTTTGAGCCCGAAGGTATGAATTACAACTGACTGAAATCACTATGAAACATCAGTTTTAACCCGCAATTTTAGATCACATCATGGGGTCACGTGGTCACTTAGTTCGAATGGTGTAGTAGCACCACAGGTCAGCTGTCACATACGCCATGGACGAATTTGATTCTACTGAACAAATCTATATGATTGAATAAAAATATTAAAAAATTGTTTACATAGAACTGACATGCAAGCCAAGTAAGACCTTGATTACAACCAATGATTTTCACTCTAGGAAAGAAATAAAAAAAAGTTGTTTACCAGTTCTGAATCAAGGTCCAGAACTAGGTCAGCTAAAAATACAATATAGCAATACTGGTTTTTTACCAGGTCAAAACAGAACTGAACTGAATTTTCTGGAAAAATGCCAAATCCAGTGAATAAAGTTATTATTACAATAAGATGTAATGAAATAAAAATAAAATAATAAATTTAAAACTAACACACAAGTAATTAAATTACGTATACATAACACATGCCCAATGACACAACACAGTAAGAAGTTATTGAAGTAGTGTCATGCCTAAAGACACAACACAGTAAGAAGTTATTGAAGTAGTGTCATGCCCAATGACACAACACAGTAAGAAGTTATTGAAGTAGTGTCATGCCTAATGACACAACACAGTAAGAAGTTATTGAAGTAGTGTCATGCCTAATGACACAACACAGTAAGAAGTTATTGAAGTAGTGTCATGCCTAAAGACACAACACAGTAAGAAGTTATTGAAGTAGTGTCGTGCCTAAAAACACAACACAGTAAGAAGTTATTGAAGTAGTGTCATGCCTAAAAACACAGCACAGTAAGAAGCTACTGGAGTAGAGTGCCTTGCCCAATGACACAGCACAGTATCCAGCCTGCACAGATCTGATGTTATGAACACACACTTGTAGTCACAAGTCACAGATCTGATGGCAGAATTTGAATCCATACACTTTCAGGAAATCACACAAAGTCATCATAAAAAGTCTTCAATAAATCATACAAGGTCATCATGCAAAGTCTTCAGGAAATCATACAAAGTCATCATACAAAGTCTTCAGGAAATCATAAAATGTGTTAAAGGTTAGATGGAAGAGGGAATACAGTACAGTAAAGAATATTTGGATAGAATATATTTTTTTTCTTTCTATTTTCATGAATGTTTTTGTTTACTTACAGTCCTCCATTTTCTTTATTGCTGTAAAATATGCCTGAGTCATGCTGTTTTTTTCTGCCCCGATAAACTGCCAGTAACTGAAGAGTTCATCACATCTGCCCCTGTAATAATATTGTCAATACAAAATTCAAGTTAGTTCAAGAACAATCATGGTGAGGAGTAAAAGCAAAAATTGATGATCATATATTATTTAATTTGGATCATGCTCATTAGTATAATTGTCAGACATTGTCTAGCCACTAGATTAAGTTTGGCTTGAACAGGTATGGAAGATTACAAAATAAATGAAAATTGCAAATGCAAAAATTATGTTAAAAACCAAACATTATAATGAACAAGTATGAAGAATACTATGTGAAGGAGAGAAAATAAGATTGGAAAGAATGAGAAATTACATGTGCTTAGTAGCATTTTTTAAATCAATATTTTTTTTCTTCCTGGAAAAAATACTGGTGACTGAAAGATGACTATGAAGTATGTTGTGAAGATTTCATATAAAATGGATGAGAACTGTTGAAATTATAAAACTGAAAAGTGTTTGTTCTACATAGCACAAGTTACACAGATATCCCACTGGACTTGGGGTCAGATTACTTGTCCAGTACAAGTACCTACAGTCTAGATACCATCAAATATGCATTCACACCTGTCTGGATTACCGGTTATTACCTGTCAGACCACTTGTCTAGTATGAACATGTACAGTCTTGATACCATTAGATATGCATTCACACCTGTCTGGATTACTGGTTATTACCTGTCAGACCACTTGTCTAGTATGAACATGTACAGTCTTGATACCATTAAATATGCATTCACACCTGTCTGGATTACCAGTTATTACCTGTCAGACCACTTGTCTAGTATGAACATGTACAGTCTAGATACCATTAGATATGCATTCACACCTGTCTGGATTACCAGTTATTACCTGTCAGACCACTTGTCTAGTATGAACATGTACAGTCTAGATACCATTAGATATGCATTCACACCTGTCTGGATTACCAGTTATTACCTGTCAGACCACTTGTCTAGCATGAACATGTACAGTCTAGATACCATAAGATATGCATTCACACCTGTCTGGATTACCAGTTATTGCCTGTCAGACCACTTGTCTAGCATGAACATGTACAGTCTAGATACCATAAGATATGCATTCACACCTGTCTGGATTACCGGTTATTACCTGACAGACCACTTGTCTAGTATGAACATGTACAGTCTAGATACCATTAGATATGCATTCACACCTGTCTGGATTACCGGTTATTACCTGTCAGACCACTTGTCTAGTATAAACATGTACAGTCTTGATACCCTTAGGTATGCATTTACATCTGTCTGGATGATGACTGGTTATTAACCATCCATTTGAATGACACTGATGCAATAGCCAACTGAAAGCTGCTGTACTTGGATATGAGACTGAGACAGAGACAGACACCTCAAACAAATACATAACATAGAAATCTAATGACACATATAGACAGACTGACAGACCTGTCATGCATCATCTTGAAGACAAACACATTAAGAATGCTGACAAAACAGACAGACAGACAGACCTGGCATACATCTTCTGGAAGACAAACATATTAAGAATGCAGTTCTTGAGTCCTTCTTTGTCCCCTATCTGCTTAAACAGCCATGGCAACTCATCTGCTACTCGACAAGACACTTTACTAGGGCTGAAATGTCAAATATACTATTGATGAAATGTCAGACTTACTAGGGCTGAAATGTCAAGTATACTATTGATGAAATGTCAGACTTACTAGGGCTGAAATGTCAGATATACTATTGATGAAATGTCAGACTTACTAGGGCTGAAATGTCAAGTATACTATTGATAAAATGTCAGACTTACTAGGGCTGAAATGTCAAGTATACTATTGATAAAATGTCAGACTTACTAGGGCTGAAATGTCAGATATACTATTGATGAAATGTCAGACTTACTAGGGCTGAAATGTCAGATATACTATTGATGAAATGTCAGACTTACTAGGGCTGAAATGTCAGATATACTATTGATGAAATGTCAGACTTACTTGGGCTGAAATGTCATATATAGGCATGTTTATCTCCTAAAAATCTTTCCATTGAAATTATAGCTGAGAAAAAGAAATAAAGAATGCTTTGTTTAAGTACCACTCTATACAGACATTTACAGATACAGATAGTTCCATTTATATAATTATAAATCAAATGTTTGCCAGAACACAAAGGAAGAGTATTAGCAAATGTCAGCCCATAAATCTTCACTAACTTTGCCTGAAATCTCTGTTCAAAAAATGTTAATGAAATAGAATAGTCATGTAATACCTGTACATCAACAAACACCAAAACACTTAATTCTAACACATCTGCAGAAGTTACCTCATTTACAAGTGGTTGAATAACACATCTGTGAATATAATCTGTATTATGATTGGTTAAATAACACATCTGTGGGTGTGGTCTATCATATATTGGCTAAATAACATATCTGTGAGTGTAGTCTTGCAAATGATTTGCTGAATGTCAAAATGTCTGGCACTTATCTAAAAATATACTATAAGCACTACTGATGCTTCTGCATCATTACTTTTCTTGTGACACAGAGCTATGAAGAATTACATATACAAGTTAATTCCAATTTTTCCAATTAGGAATACAATTTATTAGTATTGGGAATAAAGAACTGTATCAGTGACAGTAAAAGAACTATTATTGTCATAAAAAAACCCCCAAAACATGGCTATTATCTCCTACAAAAAACATGACTTTTATCTCCTACATTGATTTATTACAATATTAAATTCATGTTTGCTAACATCATCCACTAACAAGACCTTCTCAGTAAGGCAGTCGATTATTTTCTATAACTTGCACCAGTTTTCAATAAGGTGTAGCAATATATAAATAATGTACTGCTGTAGTAAAGCTGGAAAACGTGCATTTAAAAGTTCAGAAGTGTGATTCATGACTGATGTACCAATGGTAACATCATGCTCAAGTCAAAAGTTTGTAGAGTTTACTTTAACCTGAATTACTTCTAGTAAAGTTTCACAAGCTGCAGTTCCTATGAACTCAATGGCTTCTTGATATCTCTCAACTTCAGGTAATCCTTTGAAAAAAAATATGCCATGGCGATGGCAATCACCTTTCCTGCCATGTGATGTAATCAAATCAACACATAATGTCCATTAAATGCAATTCTTGCCCTTCCTGCTTTTTTCCCCCAAGAATCTGAATATTCCATTTTATTCTTCTGTACTATTAAAACTTTTTAAAATATATTTTGACCCCTTTGTCCAGACCACTTACTTGTTGAAGGCCATTTAATAATAATAATAATAATAATAATAATAATAATAATAATAAAAAAATTAGCTTGATCATGCAGATGTTTTGCATCACAAAATGTGTGCAAATTAAAGCATCCAAGGTACTCAGGTAAAGTTAGTTTCGTTCCCTGCCCAATTCCCCTGAATCTAATAAGAAACCCTGATCCAAATCAAACATGGATAAGCCAGTATCCAGATTATACTGCAGACAATTGTATTTCCATAATTTGTGCTTTTATTCTGTAACTCCGTACATTAAGGGTAATTTCCGTAAGACTTATGACAAAATCGTAAGGCTTGGCAGGTCAGCAGAAACAAAGGATGGTAAACCTTTGCTGAACAATTTTAATCATCATCCTCTGCTTATCTGAAAAGTTGAGAAAAATGTGCTTACCTGAGAAGCTGAGAAAAGTACTGAATTAACTCTTGTCTCAACTGGACTATTGCCTTAGCCTCCTCCTTCCCAAAGCAAAAGTCATGGACTGCAGTCTTCACCTGGGAAAATGCCATTTGATGAAGCATTATTTTTGTGTACTCTGTCATATAATAAGACTTAATTTGATTCTTCCAACAAGGTAATTTATATTCTCATTCAAATTGTACACATATGTACATATTAAATAAAATCATCTTAAAATACAGACGATATCTTTTGTAACTAAGTTATTACTTCTCTGTACCCTCCACAAAATAAATAAAAAATATATTAACAATTACATACAATATGCATAAATCACAGTGGTGATATATTCATAGATGCTGATAAAAACACAAGTTCTTGCTGGATTGTAAATAATTTTTTAAAAAAAGGACCTTGAAAGTTTTGTGATTTGTGAGAGTGTTGATCAAAACTAAGAATTGAAATTCTTAAGCTTTACACTTAAAGCTTAAGAAACCAAATTTTTCTAGAAAAATGTTTCTTCTATAATATATACCCGATCATAATACTTTAGGAGAATTACTACTACCCTACAAATCCAGCATTTCCAGCAAAAACATTTTAGCTAAAAAGCTAAAGGTAACCTGCCCACAAAGGTGGTTGTTATATAGAGTGGTCTTCCATTGATACAGGGATGGGCACCAAATCCTGTGAATTCCGTATTTACTACAGGAGCAGAGAGCACATTCTGTATGAAACTGTGGGGAGAATGGGAGGTTGTATGTGTATTATGATTGGGTAAGTATTACTGAAAAATTATTTTACTAGGAACTAGAACAAATTGGCTTCTTCTTCAAATACTTTACCCAATGATAAAACCTTTGGAAAATTGGTAAGAGGTGTAGGGAGTTACATCCCCTTCCACTGGAGAGACCATCTTTGCTCCCATAAGATATGAGGCAGCTTCTCAAAATATAACTTGGCTGGAAAATTGACTCATATGCCAAGGTGAGGCTTCAAAAAGGGAAAACTCCTTTCTGCAAATCCAGGGTAAGTCATGAAGCTACATCTTTAAGGTAGTCTGCTGCTATCATATAAGGTCAACCATACCTAGCCTTTTTTGGATGCAACATGTCTGAGGCAAAAGCTTGAGAAAGTTGTCTCTGATTTCTTTCACACTGATTGTATAATGTTTGCTAGAGAAATTTTCACAAGAATCTAACGTTTGTTGTGACCACCCTGACTTCATGAGCTGAGATGAGAAACAATTTTGTTTGATCTTGGGTTAATTCCCAATATATGGAACAGATAACCCATTTTATCCAGGTTGAAAGTGCCCGCAATGATATGTTGTCCTGTCTTACTATTAGAATTAAGAGGTGGCATCACCTTTGATGCACAGTCCTTTTCAGAAACCACTTCAGAGCTCTCAATGGGTCATGTAGATGATTTGGAGATGAAGTGTCAACAGCATACATGGGTTTCAACACAAAAACCTTATTTGCCATGAGTGGGTGTCTGTTCTTGCCAATGAAAGCAGGGGTCATCATGAGTGACACTGACCAATCCTGTCCGAACTGCAAGTAGTTTGGGTAAACTGATAATGTGTTTCGCTGATTCTGCCTGCCATCATTAGTATGAGTTGGAAACAGATGTTAAATGAGAGGTGAACCACTGAAGCCCTAAAGAGTGGTTCAAATGGTGTCTTATTCAGCCAGATTAGCGTTCAAATGGTGTCTTATTCAGCCAGATTAGCACCTGTGATAGATTTCACTTGGGACAAAGAGCCAACACCTTTAGATGTATGAAATCAAAATCTGACAGATCAGACAGATCTTGTCCTGATGACAGCAGTGTCTGATATCATGGAATGGCAGCCTTTAATCATAATTGGCACTAACTGTTTCTCATTAAAGAGCTAAGTAGGAAGTTAGCTTTCTGAGGTACTGGTGCTTCCAGTGGCTCAATGCGTTTACACACACCATTGTGTGGAAATTCTCCATTTTCCTTGATATGCTTTCAAAGTGGAGGGCCATTTTACTTGAGCAATTCTCTCCACCACTTGCTGAGAGAATTGTTTGTTCTTACAGGCTTGTTTAATATGATCCAGTTGTGCAGGTTCTGCAACTCTGGATTGGATTGTAATGCCTGCCGTCATGGTTGCTTGAGCAGATGAGGAGATATCTCTATTCCTGAGGATTTCCACTGCTAAAATTATATCCACAATGTTTCCCATCTAAGCAGATCAATCAGGAGGCAACACTCTGATTCACCAGCTTTCCGTATCACCTATGAATCTGAGGTGTTGGATTTTAAGCATATGTATCCACAAAGTTCCACACAATGGAAAGAGCATCAATTTCTCAGGCCTACTGTTCCAGGACTGGTGGGACTAAGGTTGGGAGTTTTGCTTTTCCACCTTGTTGTAAAGAGATCCATCATTGGCCGATCCCAGCAGGCACATATGCAAGCGAAAACAATGAAATGAAATTAGCTGATTCTACAGGGACAGCTAATACAGGAATGTATTCCATCATTCAGGAATATGACGAAATTGTAGGTGATTTTTCTTTGAAGACACCAACTTAAAACATCCCCCAAAGGAATGCAAAGGTCTGGAAACATGCTTCCCCCATTACCTTCTGAGATAATTCTCCACAGTGGAGTTGTCAGACGAATGAAAACACCCTTTCCATTCAACTCCTCTTGCCACCCATGAAATGCTTTCAATATGGTTTTCATTTCTAGGATGCTGATATGTGAAAGACAATCCTGAGTAGGCCACACCACTGGCCTCCTGGACTGTTGGAAGTAGATAAGCACTCCCACCCTCTGTGCTGGCATCTGTACACACCATGATCTCTGGAGGATGTGCCTGCAAGGGAACGCCAGACATGAGCCAACTGAGGCTGTCCCACCTTAAGAAGCAACCTCATGTATGTGGAGACTGTAATAGTTTGGCCCAGAGGGTAGAGTCTCAGCTTCCACTGGGACAAAAAAAATGATTGAGTACTGAGCAAACCCAGTGAGTGAAGGAATTCTAAGGCTGAGAGACTGTCCTGTGTAAGAACTGAAGCCACCATTGAACTGATTTCTATGCCTGTTCCTGAGCGATACATAATCTGTTTACCTATGCTTTAATCATCATACCTAAATGGATAAAATGCTGAGTTGGTATAAGCTTCACTTTGTCCTCTTTGACATGGAATCCTGGGCTGAGAAGGAGAATAACAAAGGCTATCATATCTTGCTCCACGATATAACTCACCTGGTGTTTTGAAAACTATCATCCAGGTAATCAGATCTTGAAACTGGCAGTGGTCCTGAAATGGGCAATGACCCTGTCTGTAGGACATGTAAAGACTCAGGAAATGATGCGAATCCAAAAGGGAGTGCCCTGAACTTGTAAACTATCTCCCTGAAAGTGAACCCCAGGAAATTCCTGTAAGTTTGCAAATTAGGATAAGCAGATACACATCTTGCCAGTCTATACTGGTAGGGAAGTCTCCTGCCTGAACAGCATTTAAAACCCACCTTGTTGTTTCCATTTTAAACCATGGGATACAAATGAAATGATTGTGGTTGCTTAAGTCTATGACTGGTCCAAGAGTGCCATGAGCCTTTGAGACCAGGAACAGACCTGAATAAAAACCCAGTACCTTTACATTGTGAATGAACTCTACTGCCCTTGTTAATTTCTTGCTTCAAAATGTTTGCTTTGAATGGGTCTTTAGGGATGTTTGCAGCTGAAGGGACCCTGGACAAGGGAGGTGCATTGAATGTGATAACTGAGGTTCTCTGAAACCAATGATTGTTGTGGCCAATACTTCCTATTCAACTGTGGAAAATAGGAGCCTTCTACCCACCATAATATCTGATGAGGGAGGGATGAAAATGGTGTCGATTTTTGTTATAGGAAGGCTGGTGTGGAGAGAAAATAGGGTGAAAATGATCACCTTCTCTCAGCCTCTTGTTCACCTTAATTCTTGACAACTGTGACCTTCTACGGATATAGTATCATTGTCACGTTGTGAAGACAGCCCTCATGTACACAACTTACCTGGGGTGAAGAATGTTGCTATGACTGACCTTTGTTGCACAAGATTGCAGCTTGAATCGACACTGGAGGGAACAAAGGGACAGCTATCTTCAAAAAGACAAAGTAACTGGTAAAACCGTAAGAGGTTGTTTATTCACACCCAAGCTCCGGCCCAGCCATGGGAGAAGGAAATTTGACATGTGTGTGAGAAGCTAGGCAGACTACAGTTCAAAGAGACCCCAGTATCAAATCAGAGCAGAGTTAGGGAAATATGGGTGGGGCACCTGTCCGAAGCAGACCCTTATTCTACAGGCCATTTTACGATCACTTCAGTACTCGCCAGGATTTTGACCATCGCAGAGGTCTAGTAAGTTAGGGAGTGAATTCTAATAGGCGTACTCTGAATGCATGGCATTTGTAAAAGGGAGAGCAGGAATTCAGACTTGAAAAGCTTCTTAAAGATAAGCTTTTGGTGCTGTTTTGGAGTTGTTTGGGTTGGACTGAGTGCCACCCAAAGGTGATGAAGTAGGGAGAAGTTGTTACAGAGGTCATGGGATCAGATAAAATAATGGAGGTATAAGATTGAAGGCATACCGGAGAATGGAAGTGGTGGAAGTGGAAGGGTGATGGATGTAGTCAAGGGACGGAAGGGGTCCTGGAGTATCAGTCAAGGAAAAGGAAATAATACAGATGAGTAAAGTAGCAAGGTCAGTTGGAAACACTCTCACGTTGCACATCAGATGATGAAATTGGCAGATTAAATAGGTTGACTGAGTGGAGAAATTGTGAAAATTTACTTGTGTTGTTTGAATATTTAGATCTGTTATTAAACTGTTATTCCTCCCATTTTATTTTTTGTATATTAACCACCTAGACTGTCGGCATTGCTGACTGGGGGCTCGGAGCTATACATCCATCTGTTTAAAAATTTTAAATTGCACATCTTCCTATGAGATTAGCAATAATACCCTAGGAGACAAAGTTAAAATCATTAGGATTGCCTCCGTGTCTGCTTTGCTCTATGGGCATCTTTTCTATCCTTATGTTTACTTCACTGAAAATCCTCCCTCGTTGCCTGAGGCAGTGTATGTAGGACATTTGTCTTTTTGTGGCTCTTTTACATATTTCCTTGACCTGTCCATGGAAGAGGAGATTAGCAGAGTATGGCCGCAATCTTAGCTTGACTTATGATGGTCTTTCAGAATGGTGGAAGTGGAGAGAACTGCATCTTCTTCCTGCGCTTGGAAGCTTGTCACTGCTGTTATGGCATTAGCCAGGTGTGTAGATCAGCTGTGTAGAACCTGTGCCATTTGAGAAACATACTCCAATGCATGTCCTGTTGGAATCAAGGTGGAAGATAATAAGTGTCATCCGCCTATTGGAAGATCGCCCTTGACACCAAATCCATCATAGAACACCCACTGCCACAATGTTCAGCATCAGCTGTTGTGTGTCATGAAACAACAGTACATGCGTATTTAGTAGGAGTTAGACATCCAAAAGGCTGCAATGTCTCCATCTGCTGCTGGGCTGTCCATGTGAAAAACTGGAGTTTGGTTTGTATAGAACCTCTTACAACCTTTTGATGGAATGTATTGCTGGGAAAGAAAAGTCTGTAGGGTCCTGTAATTGTTTGTGTAAGCAACCTAAAACCTAGAATGTGGTAGGAGTTTTAATGCTGGTTCATCCTTCCAGATTAGTAAATTAAATTTGTGCCGGAACTTTACACCAGGATGTTGATAGAGAAGAACAAATCTCTGATGGCAATTAACGAGAAATTTCCTCAGATGACACTTGGAAGGCAGAGTTGTTTTTTATTATGGTGAGATCCAGCAAAGATGATGAAGCTTGTGAGCATACTTCATCATCTCTAGGTGAATGGGACAACACTTTCACCTCCTGTGCAATATGAGATGAAGCTGAGAAGATCAGTCAAATGAGTGGGCCATAAATGGAGTAAATCCATATCCCGCATGCACTGTGGCACCAAACTGAGTACCAGGTGCACTGAATGACCTGCAGTACTATTTCAAGGATGCTGATTCATGAGAATGCCTGTTTGGTGTCTAGTAGGCAAAATGGACAAAGACCTAACTTTTGGCGTAAATGGAAAGATCCACTGAAGTGATGATCTGTTATGATCTGAGATGTATGGCAGAATCTGGTCATAATGGAACAGAGCCATTTTATCATGCATGATGTCTAGTTCTTTGTGTTGAGATGGGTATGGGGATATTTGATCCACAAAACATGTCTCTACTTCTGATGTGCATGACATTATCTGAGTAGGCTTATTTTGATTTTGATCTTGCCACTGAACCCATGCAGTGCCAGGCCTTCTGGTTCCACTGGAAAAGGTCTGTCAGGTTGAGGCAGTGAAGGCTGCACCAGAGCTTTCACTGTTACTAACTGAGATAACCCGGATTGATTTGTGACTGATATGCCTTCTGTGGCACAGTACCCGTCTAAAAGTAAATCATTCAGTGCAGTGATGTCAGCATGTAACTTGATGGCAGCCTTGTCCCTCAAAGTGTGCTTCTGTGACTTGCCTTATGTACCCTTAGTACTTCAGCCCAGAGATATTTGTGTCCAAGGGGATCACATCCGATGTCTATTCCAGAGTGGCAACTGGGGCTAGCTAGCAATGTAAAATGGTTTTTGTTCATGTGTTTCCACTGTTTACATGGATTACACTTTATTCTGCAAATGGTCTAAATCTGTAAGACAATACATACAGTTGTAAACAGGCATGGGTCCTGTTTTATGAACTCAGCGAGTGAACGTACCATGATATGCACCCTATGAATATTTACCTGAAAGAAGGGACCATGTGGTAGCCTATACAGGAAAAGTATTGAAGTGTTAATTATGAAGTGGATATTATTATATAAATTCTAATAAAACATATGTTAAGGAAAAGCCAACTGACTGCCTATACAGGTAAAATCACAGAGGTATCACTTATTATAAATTGGAAGCAGATGCAATGACTTGACTAAGTACAGAAAGCTTACCTTTATGTATCCAACCACAGTAGAAATTAAACAGCAAATTATTGAGTTCTCTACAGCACACACAATACCTGCTCATAAAATAAAGCTACCCATGTCTTAGAGGGTGTACTGGTGACAAGCAGGTATGTATAAAAGGCACCTTCATGTGCAAGCATAACAAAGTTATAATGTACAAATGGCAGAGAACTTTATACAAACGAACAAGAAAAATTGGAAAATTATAGATGGTGGACACTTTTCTTTCTCCTCCAACTTGCTTTAATGTAGAATAGCTTCCAGACCATTTGTAAGTTCATTTGTGAGGTCTCGCTTCGGAGAGACCATACAGCCTGGCAAAAGTGAAAGTAGTAACTGAAGTGTTCATAGGATTTGACACCAATCCCTGTATCAAGGGGAGATTACTCTACCTGTCACCTTTGTGGGCAGATAACTTAGATACCTGGCTAACAAGTTTAAGCTGGGAGGGCTGGATTTGAAAGGGAGAAGTAGTTTTCCAAAGGTATTATGATTGGTTAATGTACTTGAAGAAGAAATAATGGTAAAACAAGTGTTCTTTAGAGCTTTAGGTCTCACCTTTAGCATACCACCCTTCCATATATATGTATGTACACTTCTAGCATAGCCTATGAGCAGTTTCTGGGTAAATCATCAGAAGGTAGTGAGAGACTGAGAGGCAAATGCAGGTTGCATACATAACTTGACCTTTTCATGCAAAGAAGTGGTTATGGGGTGGGACCTCAGAAGTAAATGCTGACTGCTTGCTTAATTCCCATTGCCAAGCCAAGCATATATCCAACAAAACAAACCCAACTGTTATATCTTTGAATGACAGTGAAATCTACAGAGAAAGAGTTAAATAATGACCCCCCCTTCAATAAACATGATTACCATGAAGAACACATTATAAGCCTGCCCCATGTTTAATTGTCCTCTTTGTGAACACAATTATGGCATGGTTGTCTTGGGAGATTTGGGATCAAGATGTTTCAGCTACCTTCTGACTGTTTGACCCCAGAATCTAAATGTTTTGTTTTGTTATTGCCCCAAGTACAAACTATCCACAAAGTCTGGTCATGAAAATTGTTCTAGAACAACAGTCATTCTGCAAAATCAATATTATTCTGGACTGCTATGACTCGACTTTTAACCTTTTGAACCCCAAACAATATGCTTCTTTTTTATTAAATGTCAAAGTCATCCACAAACTTTGGTACAAGGACAATAATGATAACTGAAATCTGTGTGCAGAACCCATTTTTCTTCTTTCAGTCAGTGATTGTTACCTCTGACCTTTTGAAACCCAAAATTGATAGGATTCCTTCTTATCTCAAGTGCAAGCCATCCTCAAAGTTTGGTCCAGGTACATCATGTCAAACTAATACTTTTGTGCAGAAATGATTTTTCATCTTTCAGTCACAGCGATTTTGACCACTACCTTTTGAAACCCGAAATTGATAGGATTCTTTCTTATCCAAATTGCAAGCCATCCACAAATTTTGGTGGACATCATCATGTAATGGCTTGAGAAACAAATAAGGTCATCTACATATGAATACTAATATAACATTTCATTTGTCAACCTTAAGTGGTTTATGACTAATCATGCTAATGAAGGTTATTACTCTGGTTCATGCACCACAACTTATATATATATATATATATATATATATATATATATATATATATATATATATATATATATATATATATATATATAGGTATAGATATATACACACCATTTTGTGAACATTCATTAGTTCTTCTTCATCTATTATTCTTTTACCTCAAAGTGAAATTATTATTATTATTCTTATTTGAATAGTCATCTTTATCATCATTATTGTAATAATATTTGGATAATTAGTTATCACCATCATCATCAGAATTACAAGTATTATTATTATTTAATGAATCAATTAGCAAATCAATTAATTAGAAGAACATTCACCTGCTGATGTGCAAACATGAGAAGCCCAGACTGGTATTTAAGCACTAGATGGTCTATTAAGATGGCAGAGAATGGAGCTAGGAAGTTCCAGTGGAGATTGGGAATCAGGTCCATTAACTCGGGCTCACTAAGACCACTTCTACTTACATACAAATACTTCAGGATCTGGTTGTGAAAAATACAGAATAAACATTTAATGTGAGTTACAATGAAATAATTTAGTAACTTTGATTAAATCAATATTTTACTAGAGGAAAGCTGTCATCAAGTCAATTTATAACAGCAAATAATCTCTCCTAATGATCATTCATTTTGATCTGATTGCTGATTTGTTAATGCATACATAGAGACTACATTTATAGGATCTCTCCCAATACCAGTGTCTACTTGACTCTAAAACTGATTAAGTCACTGATGGTGTGATGACTTTAAGGCAGTAAGGTTCTAGGGTTGATTAGGTCATTGATGACATGATTGATTTAAGGCAATAAGGCCTAAAGTTCATTAGGCCATTGATAACAGGATGAGTTTAAGGCAATAAGGGTCTAAAGTTCATTAGGCCATTGATGACAGGATGCGTTTAAGGCAATAAGGGTCTAAAGTTCATTAGACCATTGATGACAGGATGAGTTTAAGGCAATAAGGGTCTAAAGTTCATTAGGCCGTTGATGACATGATCAGCTTAAGGCAATAAGGGTCTAAAGCTGATTAGGCCATTTATGGCATGATGGATTTAAGGCAATAAGGTCTGGAAGTTGATTAGGTCACTGTTGCCATGATGGATTAAACACAATAAAGCTGTTAAGTTGATATGGTCACTTATGACATGATGGGTTTAAAGCAATATTAGGCCATTGATGGCATGATGGGTTTAATGCAATAAGGCTGTGAAGTTGAGTAGGTCACTGAATGGATCACGGGTTCAAAGCCATGTGGTTCTAAAGTTAATTTAATCACTGACAGCATGATGGGTTTAAGGCAATAAGGCTCTGAAGTTGATTAGGTCACTGATGATGTAGTTAATTAGGCCAATGATGGTATTATGGGTTTAAGGCAATATGGTTTGTAGTTAATTAGGACACTGATTGCATGATGGGTATAAGGCAATATGGTTTGTAGTTAATTAGGACACTGATGGCATGATGGGTGTAAGGCAATATGGTTTGTAGTTAAACAGGACATTGATGGCATGATGGGTGTAAGGCAATATGGTTCTATAGTTAATTAGAAGACTGATGGCATTATGGGTGTTGGGCAATATGGTTTATAGTTAATTATGACACTGATGGCATGATGGGTTTAAGGCAATATAGTTTGTAATTAATTAGAACACTGACAGCATGATGGGTTTAAGGCAATAAGCTTCTCTAGTTGGATAAAACTTAAAGAAAAAACAAGGATTGTGTTATAATGATGACACATAAAGCTTATTCAGTTAAACCTATTTAATAAAACAATAAAAAGTATTGACATTTTTTAATTTAGTTAACACTGGATATTTTTTTGTACCATGTATGATACAAAAAAAAAAGAATCAAGCAATCGTAAACACTGAAAATTGATAAAACTATTATACTGTCCTTATTCATCTACCCTTCTCTATAAGAAAGCTACTGTAAATAACTTGTAAAGAGAGCTTATTACTAAAGCCAATAAATTTGAAAGAAACAAAATTATTGGAATTTAAAATTCTTAATTAACAGTAAATGGGATAATATATTTCTTGAACAAGATAGAATATTTATTTGACCTCACCATTAATTGTTTTAAATACACCTGTCTCTAATAAAGCTTAGACAAACCTATAGAATGATTTTACCTGAAAAAGTCTGTCAACTGTCTCTTTTACACTTATAGTTTTGACCATGCCCATTCTCTCAGGAGACTCCATATTGATCCTGAGTAATTCTAGCACCATAACCTACAGTATTGACCATTCTTCTATTCTCATGAGATTCCATATCAACTCTGATTAATCCTAGCACTATGACTTACAGGTTTGAGATTCCAGACTGATCCTGAGTAATTCTAGCACTGTGACTTACAGTTTTGAGATTCCATATTATCCCTGAGTAATTCTAGCACCATGACTTATAGTTTTGGGATTCCAGATCAACCCTGAGTAACTCTAGCACTGTGTCTTACAGTTTTGAGATTCCAGATCAACCCTGTGTAATTCTAGCACTATGACTTACAGTTTTGACCATTCCCCTATTCTCATGAGATTCCAGGTCAACCCTGAGCAACTCTAGCACTTTGATATACAGCCCCACTGTATCAGTTGAGGTCAGCAATGCATCCAAATGCTTCGAAACTTTGCCATCTTGTTTATTGCATCTAAAATTGTCAAATAAAAACATCTGTAGATTTTTGACATTCTGAGTGGTAAATATTTCAGCAATATGTATCTATACCATCTTACAAAGGAAATAACAAGTATACCCACTATCTGTAATCTGAAACAACAAGCATACACACTACCTGTAATCTGAAACAACAAACATACACACTAACAGTAATCTGAAACAGCAGCATACACACTATTTGTAATCTGAAACAGCAAGCATACACACTACCTGTAATCTGAAACAACAAGCATACACATTACCTGTAATCTGAAACAACAAACATATGCACTACCTGTAATCTGAAACAACAAACATACACACTACCTGTAATCTGAAACAACAAACATACACACTACCTGTAATCTGAAACAACAAACATACACACTACCTGTAATCTGAAACAACAAGCATACACACTACCTGTAATCTGAAACAACAAGCATACACACTACCTGTAATCTGAAACAACAAACATACACACTAACTGTAATCTGAAACAACAACCATACACATTACTTGTAATCTGAAACAACAAACATACACATTACCTGTAATCTGAAACAACAAACATACACATTACCATTAATCTGAAACAGCAAGCATACATACTAACTGTAATCTGAAACAACAAGCATACACATTACCTGTAATCTGAAACAACAAGCTTACACACTACCTGTAATCTGAAACAACAAGCTTACACACTACCTGTAATCTGAAACAACAAGCATACACACTACCTGTAATCTGAAACAACAAGCATACACACTAATCTGAAACAACAAGCATACACACTGCCTGTAATCTGAAACAACAAGCACACTCACTACCTCTAATCCTAAACAACACTGCAAATGCACAATTGAAAAAAAATAACAGATTTTGTCTCATGCTAATCACCTCTACTCATGATGTTCTCCATTAAATAAGTTTTGTTAGTTTGTCTTCTGCACATTAATCCTGAGAACTGTTTTTCCATTAAATAAGTCCTGGATGAAATGCTTCTTATCAAAATTCATTGCGAGGTGTGGAGTATGGTTTCGACAATTGCTTTTGTTTAGATATGAAGCAGAGATAGTATTGCAAATTAAAAGTGTTGGTGACACAACATTTTCCTCATAATGCATTTACCCCTATATTCTCAATTTTGTCTTTCGAACAAAAGTAGAAATCAAGCTGAAACTTAGTTCACAAGTTTGACATTCTATAATTGTAATAAAAATTAAAAAGTTAGTCAATGAACGTTCAGGATTTCCTCTTGCCTGCACTGGATACTGGTGCTATATTAGATGTAATGGATATGGGGTCTGTATTACACGTAATGCATATGGAGGCAGTAATTGCATGTAATGGATATGGGGTCTGTATTACCTGTAATGGATACAGGGTGTGTATTAATATAATGGAGATAGGACAGAATTACATGTAATGGATAAGGAGGCTGTAATTACACAAAATGGATATGGGTCCTGTATCACATGTAATGGATATAGGGACTGTATTAGATGTAACCTACTTGTGGCCTGTACAAACTGAAATGAATATGTGGCAGTATTTTAATGGACATGGAAACTCTATTATGTGTAACAGAAACAGGGACTGTATTACATGTTATGTATATGGAGGCTGTAATTACATGTAATGGATATGGGTCCTGTATCACATGAAATTGATATAGGGACTGTATCAAATGTAATATACTTGGGGACTGTATTACATGAAATAAAAATGTGGCTGTATTTTAATGGACATGGAAACTCTATTGTATGTAACAGAGATGGTGGCTGTATTACATATTATGTATGTGGAGCTGTATTACATGTAATGGAGATGGGGGCTGTATTACTTGTAATGGAGATGGGGGCTGTATTTCATGTAATGGATATTGGACTGTATTACATGTAATGGATATGGGGCTGTATAACATGTAATTGATATGTATTTACATGTAATGACTGATATTTAATATTTCATAATTTATTATATGAAAGTAAAGAATATGTAAGATTTCAAAGTGTAAAAAGTGATAGATGTATTTCCCATTTAATGTTTTAATCAACAACTACTCTGGACTTCAAAAGACAAATCCTCTGAGACAGTGCATTACATCTTAACAGATGGCTCACTACAACAAACTAAAAAGTAAGAGAGAATCTCATTAGCTCAAACACAATGAATAACTGGAACCTGTTCCATTAGTTTATCCTAGCCCACAAGTTTGAAAAGCATACCACTTTTCAGCCTGAGTATGAGCTTGAGATTTTATATTGACCAATCACAAATGATTAAACATTTGGAAACTTGTATCTGATTGGCTGAGAGTGGAAACTCAATCTTAAAGATAAGCTCCGAGTTTTATGATCTCCAGACCATATTGCTCAAACTGATGGGTGTTTGAGTTTATTGAGTCCTTCACTATAACTATTTGGTATATGTAGCCTGTAAAGAAACTAAATGAGAAGTACTAACTCTGCAATATGTCTGGCCAGAACCATCACATAGAGGGGATTACAGGTCATGGGGTTACGGCAGTGTGTTAAAACTTTTGTTTCCTCTTCTGGGCTGATGCTGGCATCAAGCGTAGCTATTTCTGCACGGACTAACTCCTTTACATTCTTATTGCTCAGTGGCTCCACCTGCAGGGTTGGCCAAGATCTAAAATTTACAAATTTAAATAATTTAGTGAAAATTTTTAGTTTCATGATGTGAGACATGTAAATAAAGTCTAAAAAAAGAATTTCCTTCTTAAAACAGAAAGGCTTATGCCAGTTTTTAATGCTGTGTTACAGTGAAGAGATGACAACACCAGAGCATGACAACTCCTGAGCATGCAAGTATTAGTTCCTTCAACCTCCACGCCCACTGCCCCCAAAAAGGTGGAATTACTCTTCAACTTGTATCACCTCACCAACAGAAGTATATTTGGACATGTTGACAACATACAGACTGGTATAGAGGAAAATATGCAAGTCACACAAGCCCTCCAAAAGAGGTAACAATGACCTACTTCTTTGCATGGCTAAGGTACTTGTGAGATGCATCCAAACAATAAATTTCACAAGGGTAGGCGAAATATGGTCCAAACTATTCAGGATGTATTGAACAGACCAGTTCCTGCAGACTTAACAAATACAAATTCTGTGACTTTCCAAAACTTTTCCATAGCCATTTCACAGAACTCATGGACCACAATAAACCATTTATTGATTGTAATTGTGTTGTGTTCAAAACAAGTTTTTTTAATTGATGCTTGGTGCTCTATGAAATTAGCAGTTATAAATTTTTTTAACTCCAATGTCAGAATTTCAATGACTTTTCCAAAACCTTGCAAAGTTTTGAGAAATTCCGTGACTTTTCAAGGCAATTGAAATTTATTTTTTAATTCCAAAACTTTTCCAGGATTCCAGGACCTGCAGGAAGCCTGACAACATCTCTGTAGAAATGTATCAATATGATATGAATTACCCCACCAATCTGATGCAAATAAAGTGCAAAGTTGCAAAAATAGAGACTAACATTCTACAATTTTGCCAAAATTGTGACAACAGAACTCGACTTAGTTCTTATAAAAGCATGGCCTCATACCAAAATTTATTTGAATCCATGAAGTTACTGAGCAAAAATGAAACTGTGAGTGAAGGTCAAAGATTAAAATCAAACAGGAGCCACAATTCCATCGATTTCTGTTGGCAAAAGGTTACAAACTTGACGTAGGTCTTCCTATTGTGAAGCCTCAAACCAGATTTGGTTTCAATCAATGAAGTATTTCAGAGGTCACTGAGAAGAAATAAAATGCTAATGCCCCAACAAATGAAGTGGAAATTTCTAAGTTAAACAGGGGCTACAACTCTGTCAAGTTTTGATAGAAAGTGGCAAACTTGATTCTAACTAAAAACCTCTTACCAAATTTGGTCACAATCCATGAAGTCTTTCAAAAGTCATAAGTGAAATGAAATTATTGATGCAAATAAAGTGGACAGTTCCAAGACAAAGAAAGGCCAATAGCTCAATTTTATTTTGTTGCAAAATAGCAAAAACTGAACTTGACCTGGAACTTTTCCGTTTCATATCTAAGGCAATTTTATTCCATGAAGTCCTTTTAAGGTTGTTGAATGAAAGCAAAATGTACAAGATGTGACATGACATGGAGTGATGTTATGTGACATGATGGGACAGATCAGCAACACTATATGACCACTCCGGTGGCCTAGTGGTTAGAGCGTCCACCTCGGATGGGGGAGGTCATGGGTTCGAACCCTGGCCGAGTCATACCAAAGACTTTAAAAAATGGTACTAACAGCAGCCTTGCTTGGTGCTCAGCATTAAGAGGTTAGTGTTAGGACTGGTTGGCCTGGTGTCAGGATAATGTGACTGGGTGGGACATCATGTCACATGTCTGCGGCTTGATGCCCCAGTGCTAGACATCACTATAACATGTCACAATGCAGACATCGTAGCGATATGACTGAAAAGTTGTTAAAGCCATGTTAAAAATCTAAATCACACTCACACACACACTATAAGTCCCTTCCATAGACATGGCATGGGACAAAAAATCCAAAGGTCACTAAAGGATGAAAAGCAAATTTTTAAGTAAATTATTTTTCTCTGAGAATACTTACCCAATCACATCATATTAGTAATATTAACCTGCTACCTCTTGAATCCAGCATTACAAAAAGTCTTTTTCTGTCTATCTCATATATATATATATATATATATATATATATATATATATATAGATAGATAGATAGATAGATAGATAGATAGATAGATATATAAAGGGCAATAACTCTTGCCCATTACTTCCCTTTGCCACCACCAGGTTTCACCAGTATTTTAGCTTTGTTGCTGTACTGATAACATTATATACTTTATCTCCAACAATGCAAGCCATTTTAGTGCTCAAACTGGACCAGCCAATTTTCAGTTTGGATTTATTGTATGGAACCATCATTCTTCTGCAGGTTGTATACATTAATTTTACAATTTTTGCCAACTTTGAGTGATTTTGTCACCTTTATAAATTTCATCTATTTAAGACCACATTACAGCAAGCTACTGTTGACTTCATGCTGTCATTTACAAGTTAGCATGACACTGACTATTTGTCTTACTCCCTTATTAATGGAGTTGGTTTTAGCAAGTTAGTAACATGCTGCATTGCTAATTTATGCTGTGTTTTTCCCTTCTTGGGTTGTTTCATAGAAATGTCAACTACTGCACGATATGCATAAGTTGAAAGCATAGTCTAGAAGGCATCAAATGCAGCACTACTATTTTCTATTACTCTGTTAGTAATGGGAAATTTATTAATGAGTTAGTAACATGCAGAATTACTAATTTATACTTTGTTTTCTCTTGTGTCCTTTCAGCAAAATGTCAATTAATGCATAAAATGTAAAATTTCAGAGAAAGGAAGTCATCCATGACTCAGTGTACTAAGTGTATATTGTCTATGAATTGCAGCATGCATAATACATTGGAGGAAGTCTGGGTTACAGTATTAGCAAGTTAGTAACATGCTGAATTGCTGATTTATGCTTTGTTTTCTCTTTTTGTGTCATTTAAGGAGAAATGCCAACTAAATGCATGAAAGAGAAAGAACAATGGAGTAAGTTGAGGAAGACAATGGTTATCTCAGTATACATCCAAGACAACCTAAAGTTCACTGCTGGTGATTCTCACTCACTAAGGAGTGTTCCCCAATTTAAGGCTGAAAATACAAAAATCACTTAAGAGAAATGGGTCACATGGACCTAATTTTGATATGTCTCAGAAGCTTTCATCCAATTTTCATGTGTCAGTAAAATAAGGCCCAAGATACTGAATCAGCATCTGCAAATACAATAGTCACTCAAACATGCAAATTGTGTCACATTGACCCAGTTTTAGTATGGTTGAGTTACTTTGTCAAGATGTATCAGCATACCAGTTTTCAGGAGTATATGTGAAATAGGGTCCAGAATATTGATGGTGTAATTTACAAACAGCAGACAATATAAAAGTGACTCAAGTATGCAAATCAAATCATAATGATCTACAGATGAGTTATTTTTCCTGAGAACATTCCACATACAAATTTTCATAAGTGTAGCTGAACTATGATCTGAAATAATTGAGGGCAGAATGAATGAATGAATGAATGAATGAATGAAAGCACTAAGACATGAATGAACTGGCAATAAACAATATTGCAAACTTCATTGGTAAGGGGATAATAAACTATACCATTTGACTACAGATGTCTGCATATTGATCTTACCTCCAAGGCTGAGGACATGTGTCTTCATGTGCTGACACTATAATCCTAGTATCCACTGGTAATGGGTCTAGAAGCCATTGCAGGTGAACCTCGGCTTGCTGATAAGAAGCAGAAGTATCACATTAGTTTGTATTGTATGTTTTCAGTAACTGTTACAAGGTATAAAATTTAGAAATTAGTTTCAGTGAGATCTGTAACAATTTGTATATGTTAATATTAATTAATTAATTTCATTAGTGTTTTGTATGATGAACACATGACTGAAAGTCTTGTTATCAGATAATTCCAAAAACTGTGTTACTTAAAAGTCACGTTGTGACAGTGATTGATATTACATTTGTCACACTGAGTCATTGATTGATATTTCATTTATGTCACACTGTGACACTGAATGATGATACACATTATTACAACTCTTTTGACATTTGAAATTCTGACAGTAAAAATTAACAATTTACATAGTAATCCCTCAGCTAAGCCTTTCTTTCTGGCTTCTGAAATAAATAATCTGGAACATTACTGGACATTACTATATAACATGGTTCAGTGCGATGTACAATATTTGATTACTTGATGTTAAGACACTAATGAATGAGAACCTTATGTAATGTTACTATGTGATATGCCACAGTGTGACATATAATATTTGATTACCTGATGTTATGACATAAATAAATAAGAACCTTGTGAATCATTACTAGGTGATATGCCCCTGTGTGACATACAATATCTGATTACTTATTATTATGACACTAACAAATGAAAACCTTATGGAATGCTGCTCGTGATGTTGGTAAGTGATATGCCATTGTGACTTCTAATATGTGATTACTTAATGTTATGATAATAATTAATGTGAACATTATGTAAAATTGAGATTTTTCACCTGAAACCTATCAAGAGAATCTAGTACTAAAATTGTGCCCCCTGGTGTCTTGGATGATATTTTCTCCAACCATCTTGGAAATTCTTCAACAAGGCGAGCAGGGTCAGATGTCAAGGGTGGTGGAGAACTGACCTGCTGCATCAGCTGCAAGAAAATAGGATTGAAATGAATCGATTCTTTGGAAAATCTTTTGTAATGTAGTCAAATAAAAAAGAAAGAACAAATTCCTGAAGATCAAAAGATTATTTCCATATGATTTCATAAACTTTTATTGTTGGCTAAGTTGTTAAGACACTGGACTCATAACCAGAATATGAGTTAATTTCCACCATCAGATCAGGTTGGACTGGTTATAGCAGCATGATGTTGGGACTGGTTTCAGTAGCATGATGTTGGGACTGGTTACAGTAGCATGACCTTGGACAAGGCACTTTGCTCTACTAGCTTCACCACAATAAAACCTCCAAATTGTTGATGTGCCATAAAACAACAGTCCAAACAAAATCATAATCATATAGATTATTTTCAGTCAAGGTAGGAACTGATCTAATCAAAACTGAATTATTATTCCAAAAGCATATTGTCTTCAAAAATCTGCATCACTGTTAAAAGCATACATCAAGTAAAACATAAGCAATATAATTTGTACCATATATGCTTGCTTATAAGTCAAGTCAAACTACAAACAACAAAGATCATGATCTGCCATAGCATAATGTGCCTGCAGATTAGAATCTATGTTGTTCTTACTACTGATAACTCCTAACAAACTGTACAGACCCAGATCTGCCAGCACATTACGCAACAGCAGATCTGGATCTGTGCAGTTTTCGGCTGGGCTCATCTTATAAGCAAGTATATATGGTAGGTTTGCAGTTTAACCTTATATGTAGCAACTCTATAAAATTATTGATCAGTAACAATGGGAGGAGGTTGTGCAGAAAAGTGACACTATTCTATGGCAGATACATCTGACTGCAAGTAAAGTAAATGGTTTTCCATGTTACATATTAGGAAGTAAACAATGAAAATAAAATACAATTCAGCATACTTACAATAATACAATTTAACATACTTAGAATAATACAATTTAACATACTTAGAATAATACAATTTAACATGTTACATATTTGGAAGTAAACAATGAAAATAAAATACAATTCAGCATACTTACAATAATACAATTTAACATACTTAGAATAATACAATTTAACATACTTAGAATAATACAATTTAACATACAATAATACAATTTAACATACTTACAATAATACAATTTAACATACTTACAATAATGCAATTTAACTTACTTAGAATAATACAATTTAACATACTCAGAATAATACAATTTAACATACTTACAATAATACAATTTAACATACTTAGAATAATACAATTTAACATACTTAGAATAATACAATTTAACATACTTAGAATAATACTATCTAGCATACTTAGTCCAATACTTTCTAACATACTTAACCCAATGTTATTAAACATAATTAGCCCCATACTATTGAACATACTAAATCCAATACTATTTAATGAACTGAGCCCAATACAAATTAACATACTTGGCTAAATACTATTTAACATACTTAGCCCAATACTATTTAACATACTTATCCCAATACTATTTAACATACTTAGCCAATGCAATTAAACAAAAATAACCCACTCCTTTTTAACATATTTAGCCCAATACCTTTAAATATACATAGCAAAATACTATTTAACATACTTAGCCCAATGCTATTAAACATAACTTACTGAACAACTAAGTGAACTGATACAACAAAAATCACAGAAAGTCAATGTAAAATAGAAGCCCAAACTAAAGTTGAGAGAGTTATCTGTATAAACATTTTAGTATATAATGAAACTTTGATAAGTCAATTATCATTCACTCAAATACCTGACAGTCCTCTCTATAGTTTCGTATATCATTCACTTGAATACCTGACAGTACTCTAGGTAGTTTCTTAAAGCATTCACTGGAATACCTGACAGTACTCTCTATAGTTTTGTATATCATTCACTGGAATACCTGAAAGTACTCACTTTTTAAAAAAAAAAGCATTCATCAGAATACCTGACAGTACTCTCTGTAGTTTGTATATCATTTACTGAAATATCTGACAATACTCTCTGTATTTTTTTTATACCATTCAATGGAATATCTGGCAGTACTCTCAGTAGTTTTTAAAAGCATTCACTGGAATACCTGTCATAACTCTCTGTAGTTTTGTATATCATTCACTGGAATATCTGACAGTACTCTCAGTAGCTTTTTTTAAAGCATTCACTCAAATACCTGACAGTACTCTCACTGGTTTCTTATAGCATTCGTTTGCCTGTGGCCTCAGAATGACCTAAACAACTGAAAGCTGTAAGCAAATATTAATGATCTACTGGACACTGTATTTTGGCATTAAGTGTGGATGTACACTGAATACAGATGGCTTCAACGTGGATTATATATTGGATATAAATTTATGACGTAAATGTGGATTATAGAATGAATAATGATATATTACTTAAATGTAGACTACACAATGAATACAAATGGGTGACTTATATATGTGTGTGTGTGTGTTTGTGATTGTGATTTTGAACATAACTTTAACAATTTTTCAGTCATATCGCTATGATGTCTGCAGTGTGGCAGTTTATAATGATGTCTAGCACTGGTGCATCTTGCAGCAGACATGTAGTATCATGTCCCACCCATTCACATTATCCTGACACCAGGCCGATCAGTCCTAACACTAACCTCTTAATGCTGAGTGCCTAGCAAGGCAGCAGTTAGTACCATTTTTATAAGTCTTTAGTATGACTCAGCTGGGGTTCAAACCCGTGACCTCCCACATCTGAGGTGGATGCTCTAACCACTAGGCCACAGGAGTGGTAACTTAAATGTGAATTTTATAATAAATTCAGATCTATGACTTAAAGTGGATTATATAATAAATACAACAGAAGCATAAATTAAATACAGATTATACAATGAATACAGATGTGTGTCTTTAATGTTGTTGTTGTTTCGGGTTTAACATCATTTCACAGTGTAAGATAGGCTATACATGGCAGCTAGTATAACTGGTTGGGGAAAAACCAGGAAAACCCTGGTAAGAAACACCAACACATAGGAAACTACTGGTAAGCTTTCTCACATACCCATATTGGCCGAGCCGGAGACTCAGACCAACGTGGACAGAGGTGAGATGGTGTGAAGGCAAGCACTTTAGACCACTTGGCATCTCTGGGCCCCAGTGTCTTAAATGTAGATTATACAATGAATACAGATATATGACTTAAATGTGGATTATACATTGGATACAACACATTGAATACAGACATATGACTTAAATGTGGATTATACGCTGAATACAGATGTTTGACAAATGTAAATTATACATTGAATACAAATGTATGACTTAAATGTGGATTATACATTGGATACAACACACTGAATACAGACATATGACTTAAATGTGGATTTATACATTAGATACAATAGAGTAAACAGAGATGTATGACTTAATGTGGATTATATACTGTAAACAGATGACTTAAATGAATACACTGAATACAGATGCATGAATGAATTTGAAAAACAAAGGCTACCAACCTGTGCAGTTATTCTTCGGATCATAACTATCGGGTCAGCACTTACAGAAGACTCATCCCCAACAAAATGATACAGCACCATACAACTGGGGCTCTTCTCAATCTGTAACTGGATCCTGTGGTGGACAGAAATGTAAAACATTAACTTATAGTCTTTCCATGCATACACAAAAACAGCTCTCTGTCAGAGCTAAAACAGAAGCAGGCATTTAAGGTTATTATTTGTATTGAAAAGCACATTTTATGCATCATTTGTACAAACCTTGAATGGCCTTGATAACTGGATTCTTTCAGCAACTGTACAAACCTTGAAAGGCCTTGATAATTGTATTCTTTCAGCAACTGTACAAACATTAAATGGCCTTGATAACTGGATTCTTTCTGATAAAACTGGTTGAGACCAGTGAAGCAGCTTTTGAGCTATTGTTGTGGGTTTAATACCATTTGTCAGCAAATGATAGGCTATACATGACGGGAACCTGGTCAAACCCTGGGAAAATCCACCAACCCATGGGAAACTTTTTCACATACTCACATTATCTGAGCTGAAACTCGAACTCTGATGGACAGAGGTGAGGTGGCAGTGATCAATAAAGAAAGCACTTTAGACCACTCAGCCACATGGGGCCCCACAGCCTTTGAGTGTTTAACTTGAACTTTTATTTTTTTATATTTCAATGTTATTTTTGTACAAATTCACAAAAACTGCTCAAAGAAAGATGAAGCACAATAGGGCTATATAGACTCACTTCAAAAGTTTAATTTTTCTGTGTGTGTGTGTGTGTGTGTGTGCCTCTAAATCTCCTAAAGTGTCCTTGCAAGTTTTTGAAAGATAGAACATATAGATAATAGTCACATGATATGGCTCAATGTATCTCTATAACTTCTAAAATGCTCTACTGTTGATACTCTTTATTTCATTGACTTTTGGATTGCTAAAAAGCACATATTTAAGATGTACTCATTGAACAATAAACTATGTTTCCACAAAATGTCATGCATCACAATTCTGCTAAAATATTTATAGCCAACATCCATTAAAAACATTTGGTAATGAAAATTAATGCTTTCACAGTTTATCTGTAAGAGTACAATGAAACAGGCATCTGTCTAAAAATAGAGGAAACTGAAGTTGTGTTACCTAGGACTTTATAATGTATGGTCTTACACCAAATTTGGTTTTAATCCACAAAGTACTTCTTAAGTAACTTGAGAGCAAAAAAAAATTTTTGATGGACTAGTTGGGTGTGGCTTGAAGGAATGAGACAAGGCATGACCAATGGACAGAAGGGAATATTATTGCTCCCCTCCACAGAAACGGCAGGGGAATAAACAATTATTCTCACCATTTTGCCAGCAGCAAAGACCTGCCTGACCCTGATGGACCCAGGATCAGTAATGGAGGCAACGGGCCAGCTGAAAGAACATGGACATTCAATCTCTCATAGTGCTGCAATGAAAATAAAATGTAACTTATTAATTTTAATAAATGAAAGGATCATTATAAATTTTTTAATGCAAAAATTGGTATTATGATACTAATATAAATTTATTAATAATGTGTTTCTTAGATATAATATAAAATATGGTTCTTGGATAATACTTACCTGATCATAATATCTTGCAATTCCAGTGTACCCAAGTGAACCTTAAGCTTTGAAAAAGCTAAAAACTGTCTTCCCACATTGGTGGGAGCCAGATTAGAGTGACCTTCCACCAAGTCAAACTGAGCCTTTTGGGATGAAAGATCTTGGAAGTAAAAGCTTGATAAAGTTGTCTCTTCCCTCCATCCTATGGCTTATTTAATGTCTATTAAGGAACAGCTGCAATCAAATGCTATAGTCCTTTTGACTGCCCTAACCTTATGAGCTGAAATGTGCAATAACTTCATTTGATCTTGGACTACTTCTCTATATGCAGGGTTAATACCCCATCATATCCAGGATGGTAGAGCTTAAGGGTATAAATAAGTGTGGTTTTCCTTTTTTCTGTGACTCAGTTCATTTTAGGTACAACTTTAAAGTCCTCAATGGGTCCTGTAGAAAACCCCAAGAGAAAGGATCTAACGACAACAGGGGTTTCACCATCAATAACTGATTGCCTATGGATGGGAGACTGTTCTTCACAATGAAAGTAATGGCCATCATGAGTGAAACTGACAGAACTGTAGAGAGTTCGAATTGACCGACAAGGCAAGTATTTAACTAATTCTGCCTGCTGTAGCTAGAGTAATTAGGAAGCTGGTTCCATCCCCAACTGGGTGCAATGCTAGGGTGGGATGATATTGGATTTGTCACTATTCACAAGGAATCCAAAGTGGAGTAGAAGTGGAACAAGGGAATTCATATCTTGACTTAAAATATAACTAATGTGGTGTTGTTTAAGCATACTGTCTAGGAAGTTGATATCATGGATATGGAGATGGTCCTGAAGTGAGATTCTATTATATCCATTATTCTTGTGAAGACCCAGGAATTGATGTTGTGCCCCAGAGGTAGTATCCTGAACAAGAATAATGTACCCCCTAAAAGTGAATCTCAGAAATGTCCTGGAGTTCTTGTCTACTGGAACATGGAGGTACGCATCTTGCAGATCTATATTTATTGTGAAGTCTCCCTTCTAAATGGCATTTAAGAACCAGTCTCAGTAACTCCGTTTCAAACCATATGCCCTTGAAAAATGTTGCATGTTTCAATGTGTATAAGGTATATAAGGCCATTCCACATTGGAAGTGCCCTAGGGGGAGTCCTTCTGGTTTTGCTGCACTCGGTTCTGGAAAGGTCACTGAGGTCTCCAGTGCTGGGCAAAACTGTTCTCCTTTGAAACCTTTGTATGGACTTTCTCCACCTGACCACTGAAAAGCATATTTGATGTCAATGGCTGCATTATTAGAGCTCATATGCACCATTCATTAAACTGCTTCCCAAGTGTGGTCAGTGAGAATGAAGGTAGATGAAGCTGGGCTATTTTCTGCTTTCTGGATGACTGACATGGATTCCAGTAAAAACATTGAGCCTGCTGCAGTGATGTTATTAACTTTTGAGTACCAATGAAGAGCTTCCATTCCATCCATATTGAAGATGGTCTTGACATTCCTAGACCTGCCATGTCTCTGCCAACAGCTGGAATTTCTGTATGAAAACACAGGCATATGTGTCTCATAGTATGCTTTGTTAAAATTGGATGGAAGTTGTTGTTGTAAAAAAAAGTCTGTTGGCACTCAGGTTTTATAATTGTCTTTCATAACAATGTAGTAAGTCCATCATAACAATGTAGCAAGTCCATCATAATAATGTAGCAAGTCCATCATAACAATCTAGTAAGTCCATCATAACAATGTAGTAAGTCTCCTACTATCCTTGACTGTCATAACCACTTGAATGTGAGCTCATCTTTCTTTGCCATGAGACTGACAAATGCTAAAAGTTTAAATACCTCTGTTGATGGAGCAAGAGGAGGTGGGCGAAATTCTACCGGCAGCTGTCAAAAACTTCCATGAAGAATGCATGGAAGGCTGAGTCTTCTCTGGCCAAGGCCAGGTCAAGCAAAGACTGGAGACTGTGAGTGTAATTTGTTGCATAGTGAACAACAGGATGACATATATGTCTCCTGCATTAACCGAGGTGGTGCCGGAAAAGCTTACTGAGACTGGCCACAAGCCATATAGGAAATCCATCCAGAATGTGATATCTTAACTTAAAGATGATTGCAGATTGTTGTCTATGGTCCAGGCATAATATCAGACATCTGAATTGAAATATCGTCGATGATGATCTATGGTCCAGGCTTGATACTGGACATCTAGATTGAAATATCACTGCTTGTTGTCTATGGTCAAGGCATGATACTGGATATCTAGATTGAAATATCGCCGCTTGTTGTCCATGGTCTAGGCATGATACTGGACATCTAGACTGAAATATCGCTGCTTGTTGTCCATGGTCCAGGCATGATACTGGACATCTAGATTGAAATATCGTTGCTTGTTGTCCATGGTCCAGGCTTGATACTGGACATCTAGATTGAAATATCGTTGCTTGTTGTCCATCGTCCAGGCATGACACTGGACATCTAGACTGAAATATCGCTGCTTGTTGTCCATGGTCCAGGCATGACACTGGACATCTAGATTGAAATATCGTTGGTTGTTGTCCATGGTCCAGGCATGATACTGGACATCTAGATTGAAATATCGCTGCTTGTTGTCCATCGTCCAGGCATGATACTGGACATCTAGATTGAAATATCGCTGCCTGTTGTCCATAGTCCAGGCATGATATTGGACATCTAGACTGAAATATCGCTGCTTGTTGTCCATGGTCCAGGCATGATACTGGACATCTAGATTGAAATATCGCTGCTTGTTGTCCATGGTCCAGGCATGACACTGGACATCTACACTGAAATATTGCTGCTTGTTGTCCTTGGTCCAGGCATGATACTGGACATCTAGACTGAAATATAGCTGCTTGTTGTCCTTGGTCCAGGCATGATATTGGACATCTAGATTGAAATATCATTGCTTGTTGTCCATGGTCCAGGCATGATACTGGACATCTATATTGAAATATCGTTGCTTGTTGTCTATGGTCCAGGCATGATACTGGACATCTGGATTGAAATATCACTGCTTATTGTCTATGGTCCAGGCCTGATATCAGACATCTGGATTGAAATATCACTGAAGCTTGGTATCATAATAATAAGTCATGGTTGGTCATCCTGTAGCTGTCCAACACTGATCGATGATGGCACTGGGATGAGCTAGATCTGTAAAGGTCCCATGCTTTGTAGTAGCTATGGATCACTTCATGGCTACAGACTGTAATGGGTCTATCAAAGAAACTGGGAACTGTGGCACTAAACTGGCCATAGTGTAACATCAGATTACCATGCACTATACTGGGTGGGTTCTACACTGTGAGTGCTGGAATTCTGCTGTCTGGACAAGACACATGATATTGGATCATCATGAGGAGTACCCCCAGGTATTGATGAAGGCATGATTAGCTTTGGAAATGACCATGAATGATCGACATATGTGTCAGGTTCATCATACTACATCCACATAAAAGGATCCTGACTGCATCAGGTGATACCTTATCTGAGCTGGTGCTGACCTCTGTCTCACACATGACAGTAATTTTAAATGGGTTGTCATGCCTATTTGGCATTAGTTCTAATGGTCATACCCAAATCATCTTTTGAAGGTGAAGAAGGACCTGTGCTATGTGTGATGACTTGGTTCAGCTCCATTTCTTTTCCTCTGGGTCACTCAATGCATCTATATGGACATTACTCATTGAGGTGTCATCAGCAGCTATGCCAAGGACGTCCTCCTCTTTGATGTTGTGTGTACTCACCTTATATTTAGTCTGACCAAACCTGAAGCTCTGACTTTCTGTCATATGTATGTTCTAAGTCACATCCGCCACATTCCAGGCATGTCCTATAAGTGTCAACTGCAAGTTTAAATGACTTGCACAAAGTCCACATAGTCCTGCCCATTACTGACACCTGTAAACATAGTCAGGTAATGGACAGCATATATACAGGTGAAATTAGTCAAGCATTATCAAACTTGCAGAGAAATGGATGTACCAAACAAATGACTTTAGGAATTACTCACATGACCTTATCATCTGGAATTAGTGAGTATGTGACTGAAGAGCGTCACATAAACTTCCCATGAAGTGAATGTAAGTAAAGAAATAAATGTCTTCAGAAGCTGTCTGCACAACCTATCTGGTATATTAATTCTATCAGTGACTGCAAACATTGAACAGGTGAGTACACATTATTGAATGAATGTACTAGTGACCAGGGCTGGTCAGAATAAAATGGTACTAGCATGTCTCCAAGGATGAATTTGTAGGATGTCTTAGAATGAAAAGTGCAAGGAATAGTTAGAAATATAGACTGAGTATAACATATGTGAGAACTCACTCCTTAATATGAAAAATACTGCTTGATAATGGATTTTTGTGATGTTTCTAAAAGAGCATGCTTCCAAGCATGAACAGTAGAGGCATGGATGGGAACTGGCACTAACCTGTATCTCCAAGGGTAGATCACTCTAGTCTGACTCCCACCTAGGCTAACAACATGGCCTTCTTTATAGCTAAAAGTTAGATTGGGAGGGCTGCATTTGTGAGGTGTGTGATGTGATTTGGATTTTTAACGTAGCTTTAACAATTTTTCAGTCATATCGCTACGATGTCTGCAGTGTGGCAGTTTATAGTGATGTCTAGCACTGGGGCATCATGCCGCAGACATGTGGCATGATGTCCCACCCAGTCACATTATCCTGACACCAGGCCGACCAGTCCTAACACTAACCTCTTAATGCTGAGCGCCAAGCGAGGCAGCTGTTAGTACCATTTTTGTAAGTCTTTGGTATGACTCGGCCGGGGATCGAACCCGCAACCTCCCGCATCCAAGGCGGACGCTCTAACCACTAGGCCACCGGCGCGGTCCATTTGTGAGGTAGTGGTTGTACTAAGGTATTATGATTCAGTAACAAATTTAAGGAAGAAATTCAAGAATACAGGTTTCTTTCAGAGTTAAGTTATTCTTCTGCTTAGTGAAAATGAAAGTAACCATAAACCCTATTTCTTATGAACAGTTCTTATTTGTATCCCCAGACGATGTTGTGGTATCAGGCAAGCCAACTCAAAGATTTTCCTTAGGAAAGACAGAAAAGTTAAATATATTAGGTAAGATTTTCCTTAGGAAAGGCAAAAAAGTTATAGATATTAGGTATCTGCAATTGTTTCAGTTACATTTAGGTAAAAAAGGCATTGTTTTGCATTTCAAGGTTGAAGGATAGTGGATTTTGCTGTCAGTAACACTTGGGTAATAAAGTAACTGACTCTTTTATTAAATTTAAGTGTCCATGCTTTGAAAATAACAATACGTGCATAAATTATGACTTAAAAGTCTGCAATGCTAATTTGTTCTTAGTAGAATGTTCAATTTTTATCAATAGCTGCATTTTACTGAAACATCTCAAATGGTATTTATTATTGTTTTCAAAGGTGGTTGCAGTCTTTGATATTCTGAGAAGGAAACCAGTCTTTATCTTTATTCATAATTGATAGAGAAAAAAATCTACAAACTGTACCTCTGATAGAAATAACAATACTGTTTCAACATGAAAACACCTGTGTGCCAGAGATCACTCACCTGGCTGACACCTACCTGAATGTCAAATGCCAAAGCAACTGGTCAAGAAATCTGGTAGTAGGCTGCTTATGGTAGAAATGTCCTCCAATTTTGTTTATTGCCTATGTGATGAAATCTGTTGTTTCAAGATTTCTATATTTTCTGTATCTGCATCCATGTTTGATGGCAGACCAGCATCATTTGTAGAAAGGCCATTATACCATGATGCTTACAGTCAGATTTAAGTCAAATTCTGTTCAGTGGGTTTTGAAAAAAATTAATTTAAAGGTTTGTCTAATTTAAGTATTAGAGGATATATCTGATGGAAAATTATCGGTACAAAACTGAAAGCCTTTCTGTAAAATTTGGTTCAATTCACTTTGCCTTGTTGTGAGAAGAAATCACTAAAAGCTTTTAGCACAACAGTGGCTATATTCGATGGTGAACTGGCTCAATTTGTACCAACATTGAAACCCTTCTGCCAGGGCACCTGGTCTTGAATTTGGACAAATTCTGTCAGCAGTTTTTGAGAGGCTGATTAAAGGTCCTGCTATGTTTATAATGGTGACCATATTTCATGGCAGTATGGTGTTATTTGTGCAAATTTGAAAGGTTTTTATGCCCCAGTACTTTCTGTCAAATTTGGTCAAATTCTCTTGAAATATTTTTTCTATATTTAGTAATAGTGGCCATATCTGATGGTGATTTGGTATTGTTTCTACAACTTTCATGCTAGAAAATAACCTCTACAAAATTCAAATAGCAAATGACACTTCATGACAAAAATTGGATACAGGGCCATAGCATGAGCTCATCTGGATGTATGACCAGGCATGCCAAAACTGGCTTAAAGAGTGCATCAAATCTGGCTTACTCTCAACAATTACAAACCTTTTCAAATCCCAGTTCACAGCTGGATTTCACAGAAAAGTTCATGGCCTCCATTTGCTCAAAATCTGAGTTGACATCCCACACCCCACTACCAAAAATTTGATCCAGGCCTTCTCCATCCATTACTTCAAACCCTGGATCTTCCAGCTTCTCCTTCTTGGAATCAATACCTAGCTCCTGAAAAAAGAAGGAATAGGAAAATAAAGAACTTGATACAGATGCTTCTGATGTAAAATAAATAAAGATATATAGCTGTTAATAAGCTGACTTGCTTATAAGCAGTGTTGGAAATTTTTGCTAACTGATTAATGCTGGACCACTGATCAATTAATTTTTCCACATGAACATTATGCTAATACTGGGGTTATTACTTAAGTAGTTGTTAAGTCCAAACATCACTACTACCTCATGAATGAAAATATCTGGGCAAAATTCTTGAATTAAAAGCAAGTATACAATTTAAGATTTAGATCTGAGGATATAAAATAAATTTGTATGAGTGTCCAGCAAGTATGAAATTTTATGTGATGGGTTATATATTTTCTGTCCTTGGCTACAAATATATTGAAATCATTAAACAAGTTTCATAAATTGGGAGAGTATGAGAATATACTTACACAGATCACCAAAAAACATTTGAGAACTAAAAATCAATTACTTATGAGATATTATGATCCAATTATGGCAAGATTTTGACAGCAAGTCAGTGCTAACCATATGCATAAACAAAGACACTGTCAAAATAAAATATGTGTCAGATGTAATCAAGTGTATATAATGGAAAATGTATGTATCATTTATATAATACTGCAAACAAAAACAATGTTGACTGATACTACAGAAGAACCTGTCTTGAAAGACCACACCTTCTGCCAAAATTATACTGGTCTCTCAAGACAGGTAGTCTCTTATGACAGGTCAAAGAATTCTATAATCAATAGATCTGTGCATGGATAACCTGGTTTTGTAAGACACATGGTAACTCATAGCAATGGTCTCTCAAGACAGGGTTTGCAATATCACTAACTATTATGCACATTGACTGCAAATTACAATTTAAGATCAATCTTTTCAACAATAAGCTTGACAATGGCTTGTTAGCCATCATGTTTATGATTCACAAAATAGGTACCACAATGTAGGAAAAAAAATTCACTTTTTAATGGTGGCTCTTCTTTATTAAAAGCGGTCCTGGAAACAAATTAAGTACATATTTAAGAAAGAGAGTTGGGCCTCTTCTTCGTATAGGAGTTTCATCTTAATCTGATTAAAGAATAAAAAAGGCACTTATCCCACCTGGTCCTTTTTGAAAAATGCTATAAAGACATGAAACAATAATGAGGTCATCTGCTATGCATACAAACATGTAAACCAACAAGGTTTTCCTCTACAAACACAATTATACCAAGTTTACAAGCCACATACAATGACATCATGGAACCTTCCAGAGTCTCTTTACTGTTAGAGGATATCCCCATTCTAAAGGGCTATGTTAACGATATGTATTTTGACACTTAACAAGTTTCCTTCAATATTATTTTGCCTCACAGTTGATTCCAATTACTTTTAAAGCTACTTTTTGATTAACCACCCAATGAAGACTGGTTGACTAATCTGTATGATTTAGTAAGCAATAATGCTAAAAGAACAAGGTATGAAATCAGTCCAACAAGGTCTTGCACACTTAAAATATCATATCATCAATCAGAACACCATGGGCCTTTATGATTGTAATAATATTTCAATGGCATTTAATTTTGAAACAGACAATGTGTACAGAAAAAGATGCACATCCATTGGAGAAATTAATAGCTCATATGTGGTAAAAAATTTCCCTACATTGTATGACAGAAATGCTTGCAGATGGTCTTAACTTTTAATCTATTCCCGAGGTGGTGCTTTTGCATTTTAGAAGCAATTTCACTTAATATTTTAGAACAATGTAATGCGGTGTACACAGACTTTATACTGCAGAATAATGCCATGAAGTGTACACATCCTTTATATTTTAGAACAATGTCATGCAGTGTACACATCCATTATATTGTAGAACAATGTCATGCAGTGAACATATCCTTTATATTGTAGAACAATGTCATGCAGTGTATGCATCCTTTTTATTGTAGAACAATGTCATTCAGTGTTCACATGCAGTGTATGCATCCTTTATATTGTAGATCAATACCATGCAGCGTACACATCCTTTATATTGTAGAACAACGTCATGCAGTGTATGCATCCTTTATATTGTATAATAATGTCATTCAGTGTACACGTGCAATGTACACATGCTTTATATTGTAGAACAATACCATGCAGTGTATACATCCTTTATACTGTAGTACAATGTCATGCAGTGTATGCATCCTTTATATTGTAGAACAATGTCATTCAGTGTACACATGCAATGTACACATCCTTTATATTGTAGAACAATGTCATTCAGTGTACACATGCAGCATATGCATCCTTTATATTGTAGAACAATATCATGCAGTGTACACATACTTTATATTTTAGAACAATGTCATGCAGTGTATGCATCCTTTATATTGTAGAACAATTCCATGCAGTGCATACATCCTTTGTATTTTAGAACAATGTCATGCAGTGTATGCATCCTTTATATTGTAAAACAATGTCATGCAGTGTGTACACATCCTTTATATTTTAGAACAATGTCATGCAGTGTACACAGCCTTTATATTGTAAAACAATGTGATTCAGTGTACACATGCAGCATATGCATCCTTTATATTGCAGAACAATGTCATGCAGTGTGTACACATACTTTATATTTTAGAAAATGTCATGCAGTGTATGCATCCTTTATATTGTAGAACAATGTCATGCAGTGTACACATACTTTATATTTTAGAACAATGTCATGCAGTGTATGCATTCTTTATATTGTAGAACAATGTCATACAGCGTGTACACATCCTTTATATTTTAGAACAGTGTTATGCAGTGTATACACATCCTTTATATTTTAGAACAATGTCATGCAGTGTACACAGCCTTTATATTTTAGAACAATGTCATGCAGTGTAAGCATCCTTTATATTGTAGAACAATGTCATGCAGTGTACACATCCTTTATATTGTAGAACAATGTCATGCAGTGTGTATACATCCTTTATATTTTAGAACAATGTCATGCATTCTACACATCCTTAATACTGTAGAACAATGTCATGCAGTGTCTACACATCCTTTATATTGTAGAATAATGCCATGCAGTGTACACATCCTTTATATTGTAGAACAATGTCATGCAGTGTGTACACATCCTTTATATTGTAGAATAATGCCATGCAGTGCACACATTCTTTACATTTTAGAACAATGTCATGCGGTGTACACATCCTTTATATTGTAGAATAAGGCCATGCAGTGTGCACATCCTTTATATTTTCAAACAATGTCATGCAGTGTACACATCCTTTATACTGTAGAACAATGTCATGCAGTGTACACATCCTTTATACTGTAGAACAATGTCATGGAGTGTACACATCCTTTATATTGTAGAATAAGGCCATGCAGTGTACACATCCTTTATATTTTCGAACAATGTCATGCAGTGTACACATCCTTTATACTGTAGAACAATGTCATTCAGTGTACATATTCTTTATATTATAGAACAATGTCATAGAGTGTACATGTCCTTTATATTGTAGAACAATGTCACGCGGTATACACTTCTTTTATACTGTAGAACAATGTCATGGAGTGTACACGTCCTTTATATTGTAGAATAAGGCCACGGAGTGTACACATCCTTTATATTGTAGAATAAGGCCATGCAATGTACACATCCTTTATATTTTCGAACAATGTCAAGCAGTGTACACATCTTTATACTGTAGAACAATGTCATTCAGTGTACATATCCTTTATACTGTAGAACAATGTCATGGAGTGTACACGTCCTTTATATTGTAGAACAATGTCATGCAGTGTACACATCCTTTATACTGTAGAACAATATCATGCAGTGTACACATCCTTTATATTGTAGAACAATGTCATGCAGTGTACACATCCTTTATATTGTAGAACAATATCATGCAGTGTACACATCCTTTATATTGTAGAATAAGACCATGCAGTGTACACATCCTTTATATTTTCAAACAATGTCATGCAGTGTACACATCCTTTATACTGTAGAACAATGTCATGCAGTGTACACATCCTTTATATCGTAGAACAATGTCATGCAGTGTACACATCCTTTATATTGTAGAACAATATCATGCAGTGAACACATCCTTAATATTGTAGAACAATACCATGCAGTGTACACATTCTTTAAAGCAGTGATAAATTCCTTGGTCCAGAATAGACTTCTGCTCTGAGAAAAGGTCACAAATGGGCAGAAAGATTCCCACCATGATAAATATAAACATTTTGCATAATCAATTGATATATAATTGAAGCATGTGTATTTAAACACAGAATGAAACTTTCTATTTAATAAAGTTTCACATTTTATGACTCACTATGTGTAATAGCTTTTGCACTTCATGGAATGCTTGCTCAGCACCTCTTGATGGCAATGTGTAACCATCCACAATCTTAGCACTCCCACTGTCACGCACCTTGTTTCTCAGCTCTCTTGCCTCTGAGCTTGATTTGTTCCTGACATGAAAAAATGAAACTTTAAAACCAACTAAGAATGGAAAAACTGAAACTCTGAAAACGATAATAATTCAGTCACCAATTATATCAGAATAGGGAAGCACCCCTCTTTTGTTCTCCAATTTCTATTCTTATTACCTTCCTCACTGTACCTTCTTCTGAGGCAAATAGATTTGCTGTTGAACCCTGTACATATGATTTTCTTCATTGGCACTAAATAGACAGTACTGTACTGAATTGCTGCTAAACCTATATATACATTAACTTTCATTTGAGGTATTTTATAGGTAGTATTGTGCTGGCAGTCCATTAAACCCTATACATATATTAATATTTCTTTGTGGCACAACACAGCCAGTATTGTATTGACATGACACTAAATTCTATACATGTACATATATTTTGTTTAGCAGCAGCACTACAGAGCCAGCAATGTGCTTATATGCTATTAAATCATATATATACATTTTCATAAGTAGCACCATTTAGCAAGTATTGTTCTAATATATAATTAAATCCTATACATACATTAATTTCCTTAGCTGTACTACATAGTTATTACTGTGCTCATATGCCATTAAACCTTATACATACAATAATTTTCTTTAGTGACACCATATAGTTAGTATTATACTGACATGATATTAAACTCTATGCATACAATAATTTTGTTTACTGACATTATATAATTGGTACTATACTGACAGACCATTAAACCCTATACATACAGCAATTTTCTTTAATGGCACTATATAGTTAGTACTGTACACACAAGTCATTAAATGTTATAATACAAAAATTTCCTGAGATGATATAATTCAATATAAATCAAGTTTTTAACTAAGTAATTTCTAAATTTTACACAAAAGATAGAATATGTGACATTATATCTTCATAAAGGTGCAATAAAGCTGACCAAATGACCCTCTCCATTTCTCCATTCCATAGGAAGCTGACCAAATGAATTTGGTTTTGGTTTGGTGCTTAAAGCACAGCAACACAAGACGGTTATTTAGTGCTGAGGTAATAGGAATAAAATGCCTTAAAAATGGACGCACCATGATAGCTGACCCAGGCTGGTCTGATGGTAGGTACCCACACCTTCTCAGTCATGTGTCCGGCATGTTGACCACTGAGCCACTACAGCTCTGACTTAATGACCCTTTTTATTTCTTCTCTCCATATGAAATTATTAGCTGAAGAACTGCTGCTGCCAATCACCATCATCATCCATTTATGGTTGAGGTGTTGATTCATTAATGGCACTGATTCATGTTTATATTAAATCAATCCTGCATAAAACACTAATATGTTTACATAGTACAGTACTTACTACTCTTTCTGATGCAAAATCCCCTGAAGGTTGCATTCTGGCATTTAACACTGTGGTTCACAGGAAAACTAGTATATAAGTTATTTTCAGATTCAATTTTTGTAGCAATGATAAGATGCTTACCCCTTGAAGCAGAACACAGCTGATTTTACACCTGGATTGTCTAAATGTGCCAATCTGAATTCTAAACTAGAAAACCTACAGAAGAAAAACACGTAAAGTTATTGCTGAAATTTTATTAACAAGTTTAACTATAAGGTGACAATGTATAATCTGTCCAAAGAACTGCCATTCGTTTTAAGTTAGAATATATACCCTAAAACTGGCTGATATACCCATGACTAATTTTTACCTGGAAAACAAACTTAAATTGTATGATATTAAAGTACTGTCAGACAATGATAATCAGTGCATGTGTAAATATAAGCATTTATGGAATTATGAAAAATATGCTCACATGGTCCATCTGATACTTTAATTTATAAACAAATATGTGCACAGACCTGCCTGCACTTTAAAAAATATATGCAAATGGGCCTTCTGGTATTTTTTAACAAATATATATATATATATATATATATATATATATATATATATATATATATATATAAAGAAGTAAAGCCTAAACCATACAACATTCTCCTTCACAACTGCTTAGTTCCTGGTAATGATTTGTGCAAATACCAGTACTCATTTACCTCCCTTGTTCTGATTCTGCCTTTAGTCTTCTGCTTAACTTCTTTACTTTAATAAATTATCTTTTATGTAGTACAACATTTAACCTGGATGAAAAGCATTAACACTGAAATTTTACCAATATTTGTTTTGTGATATATTTTGTGATACAGAAACATAGAGAAAAAAAAAGCCTGTTCTACTTTACTAATTTAAATTTACTTCTTACTATGATCCTGAATTTACTGTAGCTGTTTTGTGATGATTTATTATAAAAAATATCAGACCATGTACTACTCACTTATTGGTGTTATCTCCAAGAAAGGCAAGGAAGATAGAGGACCTTTCCAGCTGGTGTTTTCTAGCTTTCTGCTGATGTTCCAAGGCCTGCAAATTTAGAACATGACTCAGGGTAAACTAATAAGAGTGAGAATCACAAAGGGCCATGAATAGACACAAAATGTTCTCCAAAAATATAATGACTTTGTCCAAAATGAATTAGATGAGCCCAGTGTCTTCATAATCACTTTGTATAACTAGAAAAAAATCAGAATGCCAAATTATATAAAAGTTTGTTGAAACATTTAAAAACTATGATAGCAATGTAACAGGCAACTACCAACATGAAGATCTAAAACTGATCAACAAGGCCCATAACCATGTTAAAAATATGAGCAAATGAGATAAATTCCTTACAAGGAATACCTATGTCTGAAAGATAGTGTTGCAGCCATATTGCATCAGGCTATGTTAAACATTTCTGGAGATACACTGGTTACAAGTAATTTCCATGAATGAAGATATTAATCAACAAGGCCCAGAACTCTGTCAAAAATGAAGAGCTTAAGTGATGAAAGATTTTGTGTTATACTAATTACAACAAAATACTTTTGTGAAGATCTATGATTGTAATGGATAACATATTTCCCAGGATTAGACTGAATAGCAGTACATTTTCATTTCCAATAAACAATTCACTGTCAGGTAATGACGCCATTAAAGAAACCTGTCCAAAAACACAAATTGACCAGTGAGGATGATACAATAAAAGAAAGCTTGGTTCAAGATGCAGGGCAAAGTTCTATTTAAGATATAGACCATAGGTGCCATATTTCATCAAAAAATGGTGAAAATCAAACATGTGACCTAGGTTGTCATAACATAAAGCTTCCAACAACTTTTAATTTCAATTCATGAAGTCCTTAGAAAGTTTCTGAGCAGAAATAAAATTTCTGATGGAAGGATGGACAGACAGAAATAGATAACATTATATGACCTATCCGTAGATATGGCAGGGGTGTGACAAGCACTACTTACTAGACTGGATAAATTTTCATCATCTTCTAGATGCAGATGAACCAGTAATAAACTTCTACCTTCATTTTCACACAGGCCGTTCAGCTTACTGCGGTACTCCTGTCAAATAATACTTTTCATCAGCTATTTTACACTAGGATTTTTGTGATACATTAACATAATCTAGTTTTATGATGGAGAAGAAATATGAAGAAAATAAAAAAGTGTCATTGTACACTGATAAAATAAAAAAAATAAATAAATCAGCAAATAAAAATATTAACTACATGTTTGCATCTAGTACTTCAGAAAAGTAATGCTAATGTACATATGCATTCAGTAGTAAGTTATTTAACAATTACAAATATTACAAAATCTACTGGCTCTCTTTTTAAATATATAGAATAATGAATACTATACCAATGTACAGTATTCATTTGGCTGAATTCATCTGATCACCTGTACAAGAAGGACTGCAGAGCAGGTGTTACATTGCAAGGGCAGTGCCCATTTATATTTCTGCTTACAAGGGCATTTGTTATATTGCAAGGGCAGTACTCATTTGTATTTTTGCTTGCAAAGGCAGTGCTCATTTGTATTTTTGCTTGCAAGGGCAGGTGTTACATTGCAAAGGCAGTGCTCATTTGTATTTTTGCTTGCAAGGGCAGGTGTTACATTGCAAGGGCAGTGCTTATTTGTATTTTTGCTTGCAAGGGCATGTGTTACATTGCAAAGGCAGTGCTCATTTGTATTTTTGCTTGCAAGGGCAGGTGTTACATTGCAAAGGCAGTGCTCATTTGTATTTTTGCTTGCAAGGGCATGTGTTACATTGCAAGGGCAGTGCTTATTTGTATTTTTGCTTGCAATGGCAGGTGCAACACTGCAAGGGCAGTATTCTGAAAGTCTAGTGAAGCAAATGTAAACTGTGAGGCCAGAAATGTTGGATGGTTTACAAGGTAAAGTGCAACACTGAAAGGCCAGTGATTGTAAGGGTTGTAATGGAAAACATGGAGATAGGCAATCTGTAACTGTTAGTGTAAGGCAAGGTGATAGTTATGAAGCATTTGAAAACAAAAGGCATATCTGTACTGGTCAATGGAAAGTGTACATACCAATACAGAAGTGTAAACCAAAACAAACAGACTGGTCAATGGAAAGTGTACATACCTATACAGGTGTGTAAACTAACACAAACTTACTGGCCAATGGAAAGTGTACATACCAATACAGGAGTGTAAACTAAAACAAACTGACTGGTCAATGGAAAGTGTAGATACCTATACATGAGTGTAAACTAAAACAAACTGACTGGTCAATGGAAAGTATACATACCAATACAGGAGTGTAAACTAAAACAAACTGACTGGTCAATGGAAAGTGTACATACCAATACAGGAGTGTAAACTAAAACAAACTGACTGGTCAATGGAAAGTGTACATACCTATACAGGTGTGTAAACTAACACAAACTAACACAAACTGACTGGCCAATGGAAAGTGTACATACCTATACAGGAGTGTAAACTAACACAAACTAACACAAACTGACTGGCCAATGGAAAGTGTACATACCAATACAGGAGTGTAAACTAACACAAACTGACTGGTCAATGGAAAGTGTACATACCTATACAGGTGTGTAAACTAAAACAAACTGACTGGTCAATGGAAAGTGTACATACCAATACAGGAGTGTAAACTAAAACAAACTGACTGGTCAATGGAAAGTGTACATACCTATACAGGAGTGTAAACTAAAACAAACTGACTGGTCAATGGAAAGTGTACATACCAATACAGGAGTGTAAACTAAAACAAACTGACTGGTCAATGGAAAGTGTACACACCAACACAGGAGTGTAAACTAACACAAACTGACTGGGCAATGGAAAGTGTACATACCAATACAGGAGTGTAAACTAACACAAACTGACTGGTCAATGGAAAGTGTACATACCAATACAGGAGTGTAAACTAACAAAAACTGACTGGTCAATGGAAAGTGTACATACCAATACAGGAGTGTAAACTAAAACAAACTGACTGGTCAATGGAAAGTGTACATACCTATACAGGAGTGTAAACTAAAACAAACTGACTGGTCAATGGAAAGTGTGCACACCAATACAGGAGTGTAAACTAAAACAAACTGACTGGTCAATGGAAAGTGTACATACCTATACAGGAGTGTAAACTAAAACAAACTGACTGGTCAATGGAAAGTGTACATACCAATACAGGAGTGTAAACTAAAACAAACTGACTGGTCAATGGAAAGTGTACATACCTATACAGGAATGTAAATTGAAACAAACTGACTGGTCAATGGAAAGTGTACATACCAATACAGGTGTGTAAACTAAAACAAACTGACTAGTATGCAATATACAAAAAAATATCTAGTCCACTGGCATTTTCCCATGAAGGGAAAAGGGCAGTTCACTTCAAAGAATAGTGATGGCTATACAGTACCAATTTAATTAGGTGCTCCTGTCTATCTATTCTTGTTTATACTTCTGGTTTATTTTCATAAACCTCAAATGATGACCTTAATAGACACTACTAAGTTTCATGGAAATCTAATGAAAACAGTGAGACTAATTGTGTATGTGAGATTTCATCATATGCTGCATTTGTCTGCAAGGCAAAATGGGCAATAACTTTTACAAAGAATTGCATGAGCAAGGTGATTTGCTGCTATGCACATCTTCAGATTAATGACCATAATGACCCAGCTATTGCATGTCATGTAACTTACACAATGTAAATCTGACTCACCTTGCAAACCATATCATGAAAACTTATACGGTCCTCTTTCTCTGGTTTGGATATATTCATCTTTTCAATTATGTGTTAAAGTCTGAGTTTTACTGCCTTTAGTTTTTTTTAATTCCCAAATATTCTGTAAGACTCTTTCTGATTGGCTTGTACTTAAGTTCTCAATTCTACTGCTCCAGATGGGTATAAAAGCCACAAGACCAGTCAGTATGGTCAGCCTGTTTGCTTAAGGCGAGTCTCTCTTTTTTGCCTAGTCATTCATTGCTTAGTCTATAGGATTATTTTGTCTATCTTTCCCTAGTTTTAAGCCCTTATACCAAAACTGTTGGGGTGGCTTTGATTTTCTTCCATAGGAATCATAATTGTTTTACAAAGCGGGCTTATGTGGTATTGTAATAACACATTGTATGTGACTATCTCGATAATTTTCCACCATGTCGACCGTAATATCCAGATGAAACTTTTTTCTAAAGATACTGTATAATTAATATACATAGTCTCTTGCTTATAATCAGTCATACAAAAGCTTTAAAGGTTCAAGTGTACAGATAAAGCTTTCATCATGGTTTACAAAGTCATATGGCTTGTAGACTATTGAAATTATTTCTTTTTGTTGTTTTCAAGGTCATGGGTTCTTTATTCTTAGTAAGTAAAGTCTGAAGTGTTTCATGAGAAGTATACTGATGTATTCTTTTATTTAATTAAAAGCTAAAGATATAAAACCAAAAATTTCAAATAACATGTATGTCACCGAGTATATGAAATGTCATAAAACAATGCACAATATATGTAATAACATTAAGGTGACAAATGTACTTTAACACAGCATTACTAGCAACTGTCAAATACTATTTAACCAACAATATCAAACTTGCTTCCAAAATATTTAAAATTTTTAGTTTTTTGTTAAACATTTTTAGAAATAATTTTCTGCACATAAATGTATTTAACATGACCTTTACAAGAAATGGTTCTTATTTGAGCAAAATTAATATTGGAAAACTTACTTGCCAATAAATATTTATAATAGTATAAAGAAATCCCTAATTTCAATATTGCTCACAACTGCTTATACATGGATGTTGCTCATTATCTTCCTCACTTGATGACATAAGCATATTTTCCAAGTCTGATATTAAATCAGGTCAGAAATATGGTCTCCAGAGTTGTAACATTCTCAGGCAATCAGATGCAAGATCTCATTATTATATGTGGATCCTCACTCATTGTCAAACTCACTTGTGATCTTGATGATATGAAGCCTCTATTCCAAGTACGATCAAAAATGGATAAAAAATATAGTCTCCTGAGTGGTAGCAAGCTCAGTGAATCAGATCCTAGACTGCCTCATTAACATATTTGGATCCTTCTTGTTATGAAACTTATCCAGAATGTTGATGATGTAGGCACATAGTCCATGTTTAATCAGAACTGGCAAAAAATATGGATTCGTGAATGGTAACAAGCTCTGGTAATCTGATTCCACATTACCTCGTTACTATGTATAGACCTCACACACTATCAAACTCATCCAAGTATTATTATGACTCCATGGTCTTAAACTATGTAACAAAAAAGAGTAAAAACCAACAAGTTTTGTAAACTTCAACAAATAATTTATTTCCTAGAATACAAAATGAAAATTTAAAAAGAATTTACAGTAATGTGATTAAATCCCAAATAGTAATAAAAGGTTTATCACAAGTCCAAATATATAAAGTTCCAACTGAATTCCAGTGGTATTCCAAATAAGTTCCAGCTGTGTTCCAGTTATATTCCAAATAAGTTCAATATTGAATGTGTTGCTGTGACTGCAGTCTTTCATGTGCTAATATGCCTGTGGCTTCAATTGTGATGATGTTCTAACAGACTTTTTATGTATCACAATAATATAATCCCAAAATGTTTTTATCTGAATTCACTATGATTCCAAATTAATGTTCCAGTCCAAGAATATTATTGATGAGCACTTTGCATTCCAGTGAAAAATAATTTTAATAAATAATTCCACCCAGATCAAATACTGAACACAACAACAAGAATTCTGCTAAAGATGTTACAGCAAGAATGAGAAATTTTTAAGTAAACAAGATTATACAAAAAACTAAGACACAATAATAGAACCAGGATGAGGGTCAAAGATTCATTTCTAGAAGAAGTTGTCAACAAGATAAAATCTGTTACTAAAATTATAATACAGAACAGGGTAAACATTAGGTACAAATAGGTCTACCCATCAGGAATACCAACCTCCTTGACTCAGATTAAAATAATGATCTGAATATTTAACCCATACTCATAGAAATATATTAGCTATGTATTATGTTGTTTACAAATCCATGTCCCTAGTCAGGTACACAATGAACTTAATTTTGGACAAGGCCAAGTACAAAATACAAATGTGCATAACATATAATCATTAAGAAAAGCCAACAAATAATACAAATTAAATATACATAAAACCTAATGATAAAAACCTAACAAACAATAAAAATTAAAAACACATAACAGTACATACTACAACTTTGTTCAAAATTTGATCAGAAATATGCACATCAGAGTGTTACAAGCTCAGCCAATCAGATGTAAAATCACCTCATTAATACCCATGGATCTCACTCACTACTGAATTTGTCAGAAATTTTAATGATATAAGCCCACATTCCAAGTTTGTTCAAAACCAGAACAGAAATATATACTCAGAAAAGTAGCAAACAATTGTAGATAGACTGACAACAGATGCAGGATCATAAACTCACTTAGGCTTTTGATCTAACAATCGTTGGAGTAAAGTTGTTGTTTTCGTTGTTGTTATGGGTAAAGCATCATTTTTCAGCACACGATAGGCAATACATGGTGGCCAGTATATTTGGTTGTGGAAGAACCGAGGAAAACCCCAGGAAGAACCACTGACCCATGGAGAGCTACTGCTAAGCCTTCTTACATACCCACACATGCTGAGCCCTAGACTCAAACCCACATGGACAGAAGTGAGATGTCTTTGATCTGTAGATGCAAGAGTAAATTGATTTGTCAATATGGACATCTTCAGATGATGATCATAACAATCACCAAGTTCAAGGTGATCCAGTAAAATCTGTGACATTATTTATTTTCAAAAGATTTCACTATGCACTACATTCAGCTGCAAGTCCAAAACAGGCAATGTGTGTGCAATTTAGATTTTTAATGCAGCTTTAACAATTTTTCAGTCATATCACTATGATGTCTACAGTGTGGCAGTTTATAGTGATGTCTAGCACCAGGGCATCAAGCCGCAGACATATAGCATGATGTCCCACCCAGTCACATTATCCTGACACCAGGCTGACCAGTCCTAACACTAACCTCTTAATGCCGAGTGCTTAGCGGGGCAGCTGTTAGTACCATTTTTATGAGTCTTTGGTATGGCTTGGCCAGGGTTTGAACCCACAACCTCCTGCATCTGAGGCAGATGCTCTAACCACTAGGCCTCCAGAGCGGTTCCTAAACGGGCAAAAACTATTATAAAAATTGCACAAACTCAGTGATGTGTCAATATGTGCATAATAATATTTTACCAAATTTTATAGAAATCCGTACAAAAACGAGGGGGTCAGTTTTGCTAAAATATGAGTGGCAGGCAGATGCATGGACAGACGTAAGGATTCCTATAAATCCTTGTGTATACAAATTGCCATGTATCTTCAGTGTCCCTTACTGACAGGTTTCAATGAACTCATTTTTATATATTCTGCTCTTCTGTTGATATAATGCAGTCAGTAATATCCAACTATCCATGTATGTCTGTCAGTTTTTCTAGTATGCTTAACTATGAAGACACTGACTGGTATGATTTTCAGATGAGTTGATGAATAATGAATGTTTAGGAGAAAGTATGCATAGTGCAATGTATGTGCCTGTAACCCAAATGATGTGATTGTGAAAGGATATTCATATTCAGTCTTATATTTCAGGAAGATGAGATCAAGACAATAAAAAGTGTGTGTGTGTGGTGGGGGGGTTAGAGATATGGGGTGTGAGAGTAAAAAACTACAATTTTAAAGGTCATAAAAGTGCACATGTTTGTGACAGATTGCATCTTTAGTACTGGTATCATATTTTGTTCTTGGTCTGTAATCTTTGACAAAGTAAATCCAAGAGCAAGCAAACCCAAGTGTGCTTGTTCACAGATTGAAGTTGAAGCTTACAGAGAGACAGCTGAATAGACAGATGAGGAATACATTAAATTGTTGCAGCATTATTATGAAAAGGGCCATTATTACATTGTGGACATCTGAAACCACAAAGAGACTGGGAAACATATATACAAACCTTAGTGAATATGTCAACTTCAGCCTGACAGTCTCGTGGAGCAGAGATGTACAATCTCAGTGTACAGCTTAAAGCATGCTCAGGAATGGTAGGTACAATTTGTGTCAGATTTGCTAGGGCTGTACTCCAATCCTCTGAAATATGCAAAATGAGCAAATGCTCTCAGATTTATTTCACTTTCATGTACAACTGATCTCGGATTTAAGTCACATTAATTTACAAATTATTTAGGATTTAATTTACAAATTCACCATTCTAAGGAACATATAATTTACAGTCTATGCAATGAGACCCAAACTTCAGTTTTTTGGTTTGATCAAACACAGTATGTTCCCTAAAACTGTTTAGATTTTAAAAAAAAATGATGATAACTGCATTATGTTTTATTTAAAAAAAGATCTGGAACTGGTAAAATATGAGATTTTTAAAGCATGCATAAGCATATGCAGTGGATGGGCTATAAGATACATAGCCTTACAAATTTATATACTTGGAGATAATACATAACCCTATAAAACATTTAGAGACAAAAAAGTTGAAAATAGCAATTGTGACATGATAGCTAACAAACAATGCACACTAGATGCTGGGCCATGCCATATGCTCACTGTTACCTATAGCCTGATGTGATAATAAAACAAGGGATCATGTACTAGTCTACAAGCCATATTTTCCAAAATACTTTAAATTTTACTGTGCATTTAGTCTAAAGAATACAGAGAAACTAATATGGATTTTCAGGGAACTAATAAAAACCAGTATAACCTGTCTTGAAGGACCACCCCTTCTGCCAAAAAATAATGGTCTCTCAGGACAGGTGGTCTATCATGAAAGGTTTTACTGTACTTCTTTTTCTATTTTGCTGAGTATAATCATCATGCTGAATCATTCTAAGAAAAAGATTTGTACAAAAACAGTGGCATGTGCTTCAAAAACTTTCATACATAAATTTTAACATTGGTTACAACCACTACAACCACTGTTATTAGAAACGTGGAACACAAGCCTTTGTATCAGCTAACTAATGAAGGTAAGGAAGAAAACACTCCTCCCATAAACCTTTGTGAACATTTGTAAAGGGTCCCTCCATTTCCATCATACTGTGAGCAAACTCAGGACCCCTTAATGTAGTGTGTAGGTGTGATGAACTCCCCAGTGATGGTTCACTCTCAATTGCTGTCCACCAATCTCCTCCTGGGTTAGAGTTACCTGCAAGTAACAAGAAAATGGTTGTAAAACCATTCAAAATATATATGCATAAATATGTTTTAAGATATGGACATATTATTATCAAAACCTGGTGAATTGCAAAAACTTTTGATAATATGCCACCCATTAAAAAAAAATCTATTTCTTGGGACATGTACTTCTTCATGACACCTGCACTTGTCACATCTTAAATCCTTAAAACATTTTAAATATCTTCTGAAACCAGTCCAGTTTTCATACATGTTCTACAACCAGTCTACTTTGGAATTTTAAGCCAAAGAAAACAAAATAGATTATAAAATATCTATTATAATTTACAAAAAGATTTTATATTTGTCTTGGTCCAATCTTTCACTAGATTTTCAGATTCAGTTGTTCAAGAAGAATTTTCAATAAAGAGAATTTACAGAAAGTTCACCTTTCTTGATGATGTACTAATGTAAAACACAGCATATTTTTTGTTGCAAGTTTGGTTCCTTATTTCATTGCAAAACCTAACTGTAAACTCTAAATAATAGAGAACAATGTACAAATTGGCACCAAGAGAAAATAACTGCTAATGACCCTTATCCTTTTCTGAAAGCAAATATAGAATACAGGTAGGAATCTTTTCTCTACAACTTTAAAGGTATGTACAGAGTAAACAGTAAAAACAAACAACACAGGCCCTGATCTACCATTGTATTATGTGCATGTATACAGTAAATTACAAAAATAAAATGGTTAGAAACAAACATGCTCATTGTCACAAGACACTGTAACAAGACTTGTCTGTACAATATTGCCAATGTAACAAGACTTGACTACAATAATGTCGTTGTCACAAGACTTGACTATAATACTGTCATTGTAGCAAGACTTGATGGTACAGTATTGTCTGTGTAACAAACTCAACTGTACAATACTCTTATTGTAACAAAGCTCACTGTACAATACTGTCATTTTAACAAGACCTGACTGTATAATATTGTCACTGTAACTAGACCTGACTGTATAAGCATATTTGCTTCTTATCCATTCTGTATAGTTTACAACCTAAAGGTCCTTCAAGCCCAGTTCTAGATGTAGTGTCATTCTCATCAGAGAAATAACCATGTGCAATCTTCGTCAACTTGTTCTCCAGCTCTCGCCTTGCTCGTAGAAGAGCTTGAAGCTCTCCTTCTTTGGTTTCACGGAAGATCTACATACAAATAAAATATACCATTTATAGATTTCAAGAGTTGGAAGTGGCAGGAATCAAATTTATTTCCATTAGAAAGGTACACCAATTATGATCATAAAGAAACATGTATCTATAGTACACTATGTTTTGTAACAGGATAAAATCTACATGATTTAGAAATGACTTAAGGCATATAATCTTAATGTTGTATCAGCTAACGTTTCAGCAGTCACTGTTGGAGAAGTGATTATAAGGATTTCCTTTGACAAAAGAGTGTGGCTGTATGAAGCAGCAATCACCTGCCTAGATACATGTTTTAACTCCCTTGGGTTTCAAGGATGCAGGATATTTTCACAGGGTTCCTGGTGCTTTTTTTTCAAGTATCTAATACAAACATACTACATAAAGGGGCATTGTATGCAAAATGACACCTTTTTAAGCATTGATCAATTAATTGCAACCAGTTAGTACAAGCACTGATGTTGAAACAGTGTCTAATAATGTCCTAATCACAGTACATAATTTCTCAGCAGTGCAACACATAATTGCAAATTATGGATTATCAAGGGATGTTGAAGATTATATGGCTTTCTAAAGATGAAATAATGACCAACTTTATTTAAACCTTTTTGTTGTCTATCTAACTGACTGAGTGGTAGGTCAATTTCTGGATTATTTAGATACGGATTACGGAAGTTATCCTTGAGCATTCAAAACAGTCATGAATCGCTTTTCTTTGCAAATTTCTTTTAAAATGTCAAATAATTAGCTTGCGTGAAATGTGAGAGAAATCTTGGATGTGACTTGAGAAAAAGGCTGATAAGGTAAATTGCAGCCATAAATTAAAATACAATGGGCAGTAATAGGAAGTTATGTACAGAAAGACTAACTCTTTTATTAATGGAAGTACTAATTTGATATCTTATGCATTTACTGAACACAAGAGGAAAATAATTCAGATCATGTAGCAAGAAGGAGTGCTTTGGAGACAAAGGCAACAATGCTGATTGGTGGGATCAAAATTTAAACAGTTTAACCAAAAGTCAGCAGTTTCAAAGGGCATCAAAATGAAATAATGGAAAAAGTCCCTGTGTTTACATGTTAACAGAATAATACTGACACACAGAGGTTGATATGATACAAAAAAAAAACCTTTTGATGATTTCATAGTAATAATAAGTGCAATAAGTAAAATAAATGAAAATTTAATGTTTATTGCCTTCTGGAAAGGAAACAGATAATTATAGTTGTAATCAAGTTTTTCCATGTCAGTATTTTTTATCTTGGTAATAAATATCTATTAAATTAATTATACAAATCTAATCAAAACATCAATCTATTGCAACAAAACAGTTCAGCTCATGTACATCACAAATACAAAAAAGTTTAGTTTTATCCTTTCTCCACCTGTCCAACACAGATTGAGAAAATCTCTCTGGAATACAACATAACGAACTTGTATTGTTTTTATTTATACCAGAAATGTAAAAAATATGTTAAACTGTTGTACTGTGTAAAGTATAACTTGGAACATATTCTTACACTGGGGCTGGGACTTACACTAGGGCTGGGACTTAACACTGGAGCTGGGACTTACACTGGGGCTGGGACTCCATGATCTGGTTGGAGGTTCAAAGGATTATTCTTGAAACTCCCTACTTTGGGAGTCAGGAATTTCTATTTTTATATCATCAAAGTTAATTCAATTTCCAGACCATGTATTAATTTATCCTCCCCCCACCCCAAAGTATTATCCTGCCATGAAAACTTATGTGTCAGAACAATTAAGGAAAGAGTTTCAACCCCAATTTTCCCATAATGCAGCTTTTGGTTATTATATTTTAATTTATCACTGAATTAAAGAAAGAGACCCTGGCCAATTTTTGCATATTCCTATGAGGTTCTTTTTTTTCATTCTCAATATTAAATGAAAATAATACTCTCAACTTAAAGACGATAGCCACAGTATATCAGGTTACTCTTCATTCAAATTAAAATAAAATTAATATCATAAAAAACCCAACTTCAACTATATTTAAGTAAATGTAGGCATAGAATTCTGTTCTGTCTACAGAAAACATCAGAACATTAATTATAATTAAGGTTTGACTTTAAAAGCTGACATTACAATTTCAAGAAAGAATAATTTGCCAATGAATTTTGGAAAACGTGAAATATACTTACTCTACTTTCCACCTGGTGTAATACTATTGAAACTTTACAGACACAATGATATATTATAAAAACCCAGGTTTTACAGTGGAAACAATTAGAACCAACACACTGAATTTGTACAGACACTATGATATTGTGACAGAAGGTTAGGGACCATGGTGATAGCAGTTGGATGAAACTTATAAGTGAGTACATATTACATTCATTATATTCAGAACTGTACAAAATCCACAACTGTTTTATAAATTATAAAGAATAGAATTACCTTAAACATTCTTTGTATTTTATCTCTGTCATGTTCAAATGCAGCAGCTCTTGTTAAAGCTTGGTATTTTTCTTCCACAGCTGCATCACGTTCTTGCCGCATATTATTACATGTTTTCTGAAGCACAAGGAGCTCTGCTCGTAACCTCTTATTCTCCGTCTCTAGTTTTTGTTCTTTCTTCTGCATATTGGCAATTTCGTTCTCTTTGTTTAAACGGTACATCTCAAAATCCTTTCTTATCCTCTCGACTTCCGGATTTTCCAAGTCTATTGATAGTGCAGATCTAATAATAGATATAAAGTGTTAAAAATACTGATGGATTGGAGGGAATGAAGTGATAATAATAAACAAAACAATAAGATAGAATAAAATCCTGAGATATTGATATATGTGGTTGTTACGTATATGTAATTAAATTGCTTGTGTGTTAGTTTTAAAATTCTTTTTTTATTATTTCATTACATTTTATTGTAATGATTACTGAAAGGATTCAAAATTCGTTTTCAGTAATTCAATATTTTCTTTTAGTAAATGTTGTTTATTTAAGACGTAAAACGTGTTACATGAGAATTATTTTTAGTTAACCTAGTTCGTCTTGGGTTGGCAAGAACGTAAACAGGCAGTTAAAATGATTGGTCAGTATCACGGCCATACTTTGATTGCGTGATCACTATGTGTAAACAACGTTTCTTTATTATTGGTTCTTAAATGGGGCTACACTGGCATACGTGATAGATCTCTTGTAGTAAGAGACCACATGACCCATCTCGCGAGACTTGAAATGATGTTTTGGGGGTTTAAATACGCATTCTTAATATTTTTCTGTCAGAGTCGTTTTAACATCTTGAAGGAACAAGGTGTTATTTTTATTTGTTGCCAGATTGTTTGTTTTTCATCTGATTTTTTGGATTTAATAATTTATTCTCCTGGAAACTCAACAAGTTGACTTTCTTATAAAAAATTCTGAAAGATATTCATGGAAATTTATTCTGGAATTATTCGGAAACAAAAATTGTGATTCAATTGAGGAATTGTTTATATTCGTACATGGACCACATTTGACGTCATCACCTTCCATATTTGTATGTCGTCGAGATTCGAACCTGGATTCAAATAGAACTATTTAGTGATAGGACTTGTGTTTTCATTCTTAGGATTAAATTTTGGATTATATTCACAAACCGTAAGTCCTATTTTCCAATTTTTACATTGTTTCCTAGGGAAATAAATTATTTTGTTAAAATATACAAAGCTTGTTGACTTCACTCTTTTCTTCTGTTACATTTGTACGAGCCTACATGTACCAGTGGTCATTCTACCATCAAAAATATGCAGCTTTAAATAATCTTCATGACATTTTTGTAACTTTTCTTGCTTTCTTAATAATGTCCTAATAGGCCAGTGGGTCTGTACCTTACTACTAAATTCATTTTTACTATAAAGTTTGTACAATTGTTAATAATACATACTATATTTAGTAAAAGAGAATGTCCATCATGAATGCCATAATTGTTTAGCATAATCATGAATGCCATAATTGTTTAGCATATTCTAATGTCACTACCCCCTCACCTCCAGTGACCCAAAGCTCAACATGCAAATTAGGTCAAATATACGGCTTGTCTTCCCGCTCTGACTGCATATATAAGGTGTCATTAGAAAATATAAAAAATTGTAATTGTCATTCAACCTTTTGTACATCTGACCTTAAACCAACCCTCCAGGGGACCCCATGGATGGGAGCTGAGGCTTGTCCCAGTGTGACCTTTGACTAACCCTCCAAGATACCCCAGGGATGGGAGATGAAGTCTGCCCCAATGTGACCTTTGACCAGCCCCCAGGGGATGCCAGGGATGGAAACTGAGGTTTGTGCCAATCTGACCTTTGACCAACCCTCCAAGGGACCTCAGGGATGTGAGCTGAGGCTTGCCCCAATGTGACCTTTGACCAACCCTCCAGGATGTCCCAAGGATGGAAGCTGAGGTTTTGCTCCATCCATACTACAGACAGTTACCATAGGGCAAATGGTGTAAATATAAGGTCTCATTAATTTTCACCCAGTCGTTTAAGAAATATTTTATGGAGAAGACAGATGGATAGATGGACGGAATATTTCCTTTGATTTTTATTGTTATTGAATGAATATGCTGTGGCATTATGCAGCAACTTTCTGAGGCTATGCAGTTTACATATAGGCATGCATCCCCCCCCCCCAAAAAAATACAGCAATAGCAGATTCATCCACAATATGAAACAATCACTGTCTGTGTTAAAATAATCTAAATGGGTCTTGAATTAGATAGCCTACAATGTTTTCCACAGTTGTTTCATTATGTTTGCTGAAGACCTGCATCACAAAGCCTGATATCTAAACTTCAATCATGTAATACTCTGAACCATCAAAGCAAAATTCTCTTTTAAAACTTCCAGTTTCTGTCCTGGCTATGTATTCTGAAAGTCAGACTCTAAACATTTATATGAAATATGAGCCATGGAGTATTCAGAAACACTTGGTTCCTCTACAAATATTATAAAAGTTAAGTATGTAGATATACTCCATGTATTACAAATATTATAAAAGTCAACTATGTAGATATACTCCATGTATTACAAATATTATAAATGTCAAGTATGTAGATATACTCCATGTATTACATCTAAATTTGGGTTTATCAGCTTTATCTTGAGTTTCTTGCTAAATAAATTTAAAGAATACAGGCCTTGGACGCTCTGGATTCTAACTTAATGATTTATTGTTCTATTTATTGTCATGTTTGTTTCTGACTCAATGTGGGCAACACATTTAAAATCTTCCAAAAATACTCACTGACTCAATGTGGTCTGCACTTCTTAAAATCTTCCAAAAATAATCACTGACTCAATGTGGTCTGCACTTCTTAAAATCTTCCAAAAATACTCACTGACTCAATGTGGTCTGCACTTTTTTAAAATCTTCCAAAAATACTCACTGACTCAATGTGGTCTGCACTTTTTTAAAATCTTCCAAAAATACTCACTGACTCAACGTGGTCTGCACTTTTTTAAAATCTTCCAAAAATAGTCATTGACTCAATGTGGTCTGCACTTCTTAAAATCTTCCAAAAATAATCACTGACTCAATGTGGGCTGGACTTTTTAAAATTTTCCAAAAAATAATCACTGATTGCTTGCTGAAATGCTACTCTTTAAAGCTTGATGTTTTAGGTAAATATAATGAATAAAAGGGAGACAATCACACAATATCCAAACTTTAATGCAACCAAATATTCTGAGAATAGTTCATATTGAAAAATAAAACAATTGATTATGTATGCAATAAAAACTGGTAAAAATATCACATAGGTAAAAATATCACTAGGGTAACTGAGCAGTTATGAGACACTGAGTCCATGAGATTGAAATGTCCAACTTAGATTTGGGAGGTTAAGTCGTGGTCATTCTTGTATGCCCTTGCAGAAAGCATTTTAGTTTGGTTCATACAGTCAATTCAACTATATGTATACAGCAGCCCTTGATTAAAGATTAACCTGTAATGGATTAGTGCTCTTACCCCCAAAAAGCCAAATCCTAGTCTGTCGTCTTAAATGATTAATGCTAATGAAACTCTGATAACCTCTGACTGTAAGAACCACATCTATGGTTGGTTACTTCAAACTTCTAAATAGCAGTTCTTGCAAAAATGGAGTTAAAAATGTAAACATGCTAAACAGCACATACAAGATTTACAAAACTGATGAAGAATTGTTCCCATCTAGTCTGTATAGGTGAAAATCGTTCACGTAAAGAAGTCTAAAGAGAAAAACAAATAATTCTTCATATGTAAATACCGTAGACTCCCTCCTTTAGGTTTCTTTCCCAGTGACCCTACACCACTCCGTAGTCCAAGCTTTCCCCTCGGCTTCATTTCAATTGGTATCCTTTTGATGACACCATGGCTGCTACCATTTAGGTCACTTCCCAAGATGTCATCATCATCTGGGTTACGCAAAAATGAGCCACCAGTTCCCATGGTAACAAACTGTTGCTACTTCAGTTCAGCATTGATAATTCATGTCCTTCAGATAGAGTTCTTTTATTTGTAGTAACTGTAAAAGGACCAAACATGAATTTCTTATATAAAGTACATTTAAATGCAGTAACTGTATTTGTAGTAAACTGCAAAAAAAGATAATATTAACCAAACATGAATTGTTTTACATATTTGTCAAGTTTCCTGTGGAAGCAAAATTACGTAATTAGTGCCAAAATATATACAAATATGAAAGTGGATGTTAATGATGTTATCTAATGCTGCAGAAGCTATAACAACTGCTAAAAAGATAAGCAAACAATAAAATAAAAACAAACAAGCCACATATGAACACCAAATAACAATGCATAAATCTGAATCCAAGCACCTGGCAATTTTTTAAACACTAATTCTGAGGCACACTCTTCAATTTTGAACATAAGGAAAGCATCCAAAAATGTACATGCATTTTAAGCATTTTAGTAAACAAATAATGTCAAAAATAAAGAAAATAAAATTAAGTAAAACTCAGACATAATGTAAACTAAATCAGATATTTGATTTCAAAACAGACAAAAAACAAAAAATGCATAAATTAAGAGGTCAATTAGTTCTGTTGGAAATGACATGAATGTAATGGGTCTAGACAACTGCCATATTTAAACTGACCAGTTTAAAGTTAAGCCCATAGTACATAGATACCAGGGGTAAAGGATTCCTACTAAAATCTTTGAAAAGTATTTATCAAAAATACATGTACACCTATCAAATACTTATAACCCATCATGCATATTACACTATGTTATGAGTGTCCAACATGACATTTTTGAAACAGGTGCTTGATAACAATAGGGCCATAGTGGACTCAAAATGTGGACCAAGTGTCTTTCCACTCCTGTCCTAATAGGATACAATGATGGAAAAACAGGGAAAAGTGTGTTAGAGGAAAATTAAGTAATGGCAAAAGAATTTCATTAATAGCTGGTATTTTGCCAGCTCTGCATTAAACAGTATTAAGTTGGCATGGGACACTTTCGTAATTGGCCCCTGTCAAACTTAAGGCTATGGTGTGACTTTTTCAGCTATTATTGTTTACTAATTAAATATATGGATATATTTGTGGACTAGGTGTTTTGGGCTTGTAGTGTTCTTGAAAAAGATGTTTGGCATGTACAACTCCCATGGTTTTTCTGCGGTATGTAGATAGTGAAATACTAATAGTAAGCTAGGAAGAAGAGCCAGTCCCCCATAGCAGTAAACAAGTGGGTTCTGGGCAAGCAGAATATCTCAAAAATGGCTTGGATGGCCATGATTTTCAATTTCGTCAGTATGTTTAGTACACAATGTTTTGTAGAATTATCACCTATGAGAGGGGCTTGTGTTTGCACTGTGAGCATCACATTGTGTTAAAAATGACCTTCAGACATGAAAAATGCAGGTATGAATTTGGGGTTGGGGTGCATAAACTTCTTTTGCTATGAACTGCCATTGACTTCTCTGGTTAAGTGAATAATATTCTTATTCTTTGTTTTAATAAAGGTATCCAAAAATATGGACCTTTTTGACATTGATAGTGTATTTTATTTTTTTATAATTTGTTTTATACTAGGCCGGTGAATGCGATATTAAATTTGTGCATAAAACTGTTACTTGCACCCTAAACAACACAAACTACCCACCATCCTTTATGAAAATATCCAATGTTCATTCCAGAAATGGAAAATATGGGAACCTATGGCGCATACCAAGTCAAAAAGTCAGGAAATTTATCCTTACCTGTTTTTTGTTTATTCAACAAATTCAAACACATATCATTACTACAGGCACTGGTACCATGGATTTATTAATTTTAGTACAAAATATTCACTTTTCCAGCATTATTCAGTTGCTGCAGAGACAGACTCTAGCATAGTTATGTACAATTTCCTTGTATGTAAAGAAAGCATATCCACTATTCAGGACAATGGGTTTTTTTTGCATACTTGGAAACTGAAGCAAACCATACAATAGTCTGATTCAGTGATGACCAATTCAAAGTATATATTGCTTGGAAAGTGACTATTTATTGTACAAATTAATCACTACATGACCCAAGTTTACTGTGAACTTTCTTACTTCGATCTGAATTCCTCATGCTCTAAAAAACATTAACCTCTAGAAATTATTTTGGACAACATTTGCATCTACATTTTTACCTCCCTGTGTGCAACTTTGGAAATGAATGCAGCAGTATTTTTGCTAATGATTTTTATTCTTCTCTTTACTTATTCTAATAATGGTGTTGACAAAGTGCTCTTTGTTGGTGCCTAAGCTAATGAAACTGTTTTATACTTCTTTTGGTAATAAGATCAGTCACTCTATTCAGCAATGCACTCATTTCTGTCTGTCAAAAATCAGCCAAAACAATCTTCGATCATTTTTTCTTGGGTCTTTTTTATCCACCTTACTGGTGCAATGAAGGGAGATTTTTTTCCATCAGTGATCTAAAGTAAGGGTCACTGTTAGAAGGACAAGTCTTAACATGAACATGAATCTTGTTATGAGTTTAGGCTCTTACAAAAAGTAACAAGAAAGAGTGAAGACAACAAGCTTTACAAAATTTAACAAATAATTTATTTCCCTAGAGAACCAAGGTAAAAATGAGTAAAAGAACTTATATTTTTATGAATCAAATACAAAATTAATCCAAGAATTAAAAAATAAAAGTCCTATTATTAAAAAGCCCTAAATGAATCTGAGTTCGAGTCCCGATGAAATTCAAAATGGAGGGCGATGATGTCTGTCTTAACCTTCAAAGTAATGTTGTGTCAACAGTTCCTTGTTGAATCACAGAAAATAATATTCCAGTTTGGAATTCCGAATAAATTTCAATAAATGTCTTTATTCCAAGAATTTTGCAGAGGCACTTATTTTCCAGGGAAACTAATCACTTGAAATTCAATAAAATAAAAATTCAACTCAAACTGGTCACAACATATGTTCAAAGCTTGACTGGCAGATTCTTATGAAGACAACAGTTATACACTAATTTAAGACGCAAAACAGATTCCCGTAAGAGGGTCACATGGTAACCTTCCAGAACAAGACAGAAGCTTTTTACATGCCTAACATCACATACTCCAGGTATGGCCTTGACTCAACTTAACAATTCTTACTATGAGAATGAATAAAAATTTTTAAAAAAAAGTTGTTTACCAAAACCCTTACCAGCTATGAATCAAGGTCAGAAACTAGATACAGTGTTTCAGTTATTAGTTGTTTATCAAAATTAACAGTCAGGTCAAACAGAACTGAATTAAATTTTCTGGACAATTTTAAAATCCACTAAATAAAGTTACATTACAATAACATGTAATGGATATAAAAATAAAATTTTTTTTTAAAACAAACAAATAATTAAATTACATACATATAACAATATCAAAAACTTACTGTCCTAAACCTTAACAAAAGCAGACTTTGCCACACATCTCTGGTTCAAGAAAAGTAGAATATCTCAGAAACAGCCTAGATGGCAATTATATTGAACTGTGTCAAGCTGTTTAGCAGAGTGTTTTTTAAAACTGTCACCTTGGGCAAGGGGTTGCATTTGCACTATGAGCATCACTTTGTGTCCACAACAACCTTTGGACGTGAAAAAAAGGATGTATAAATTTGGGTTGGGGTGCATAAACTTCTTTTGTGATTAACTTCTACTGATTTGTCAGGTCAAAAGAATGATATTCTTATGTTTTGTTTTATTATAGCTATCCATTAAGAATGACCTTTTTGACCTCACTTGTGTATTTTACTTTTAATGAATTTTATATCAGGCAGGTGGATGCAACATTAAATTTATGCATAAAAACTGCCCCTTGCACCCTAAGATAACTGCTATGTAGTACTAGGATTAGTATACCCACTTCATGGACAGGATTGTTGTTGTTGTTGTTGTTACAGGGCTTAACACCATTTTTCAGCACAAGATAGGCTATACATGGCAGCCAGTATCAATGGTGGAGGAAGAACCCTGTGTTACGTATATGTAATTAAATTATTTGTGTGTTAGTTTTAAATTTCTTTTATTTTATTTTTGTTTTATTACATTTTATTGTAAGGATAATATTTTTACTGGATTTGACATTTTTCCCAGTAAATTTAGTTCAGTTCTTTTAGCCTGATTAAAATGTAGTAGACTGCTACATTATATTTTTAGCTAACCTAGTTCTTGACCTTGGTTCCGATTTTGTACACATTTAGTGAAAATGATTGGGCATTACCAAGGTCATGTTCAGCCCACGTGTTAGTCTGTTGCAAACAGTTTTATTTTTAAATTTATTTCCAGTGTGGGAATCTGATTCTTAGATAGGGCTATTCTAGCCTACGTGTTAATTGACTTGTAGTGGGTGACCACGTGACCCATCATGCGGGTTTGACATGCGTTCTTAGTAGGGGTTTAATTCTCAATCTCAGTGTTTCTGAGTCAGTCGTAAATATATACCTTCGGGCTCAAGGTATTTGTCTTCTTGTTGCCATTTGAGTTGATTTTCGTATTTAAAATAATTTATTCACCCTGGAAAATACTTGTGTTCACAAAGATTCTTGGATAAAGACATTCAGTGGAAATTATTTGGAATTCTAAAGCCGGAATACTATTCTTTCATAAAATTCAACAAGGAACTATTGACACAACAACACCTTATAGAAGACGTCATCGCCTTCCATATTGGAACTTCATCGGGATTCAAACTTCGATTCATTTAGGACTTTTTAGTGATAGGACATATATTTTTAGATTCCAGGATTAATTTTTGGATTATAATCACAAACTGGAAGTCCTTTTTCATATTTTTACCTTGTTTTCTAGGGATATAAATTATTTTGTTAAATTTACAAAGCTTGTTGACTTCACTCTTTTCTTTGTTACTTTAGTACGAGCCTACATGTAACACCTGGAAAACCCTGGAAAGAACCACTGACCCACGAGAAGCTACTGGCAATTTTTATGTACCACAGAAGGACTATTCATCCTTATTTGGAAATGTAAACAGATCGTAGCAGCAACCCCAGTCATTTTTCTTATATTGAAATAACTGCAAACACTTGATTTCTTCATATAGATCTGTTTAACAGCATGCCAAAACAGTTTAATTTTTAAAAATATCTCTATTAGAAAAAAAGTTATGCAACTTTTAAGTTCCAAAATGTTTACAAATTTCTAGAATTTGTGTCTTACATAAATGTATTCAGATTATGTGGCAGTCATGGAACCAAAGTAAAATGTTCTTTCCATAAAAAAATGTTAAAACTTTCGTTTTTGTTGAGATATTATTATAAAATTTGAGATTCTGATTGCATTTTTCCTGCTAAATTCATTGCTCTCATTAAATCTGATGTCCAGCTTCAATATTTCATTTATAAATTAAAAGCATATAAACATTTCACAACTTTTATGACATTTAACTTAATACAAATATATCACATTTGCAATAGTTCATACAACTAAAACTGTAAAAACAACAAAAATGCAATTTCAAACATACTGTGACATTAGACAATGTCACTAATTCCTTGTATAGAAGATATAAAATATCAACAAATGAAGAATAACTGACAATAAAATGTACCGTAAGCATATATAAAATATGCATCTATGCACAACAATACCTTTTATATTCCAGCCTGAGTCATGCTTTTATTAAAAATATGCACATTTAAATTTTTCATACTGCTTTCCAATTTCAGAGTACTCTTTGATGAACCTTTGTCGACCTGAATTTAGGCAACTGAGAATAAACTTGTTTGTCAAAATAAACTGCTTGTCAACAATTTGTTTGTCTACCGTACAAGGCCACTGAAAGTACCCTTCCTTTCTACATGGTGGCATGAACTTAACACATGCTGTTTTATCATCCTTTAATTTTTCAACAATACCAGGATACCAGGAGTCCTGACAATGATATGCAATTGCGACATACTCATTTTCTCTAAACATGTGGTTTAACCCTTTATAACCTGTCATGAGACTAAGAATCGTCTAAAAATTTGCGCCGTTTCTTTTTTTCCCTTTCAAGAAAAGAGCCTTTCCTTTTTATGTCTTTCTTTATGTGACCATTTCTTTGTGAATTTCAGAAACAACAGTTTTTCATTTGATATGTGGTTTTGTCGCATTTCCTGACCACCTTTTCTTGCCAAAAGCATAAAGTTATGACGATTTTCAGGCTTCATTTCACTTAGCCACTTCATCATGGGAATTCTGTTCAGTTTTAACAACTGTACAGATGTATGGTGGTGCACTGATGCACTAGGCTGCCTCCTCTGACTGCTGTCCAGATCACCAAAGTCATGCTCACATCCAAGATTAGTAACATGCGTGAAACTTATTCTTTGTTCTTCCGTTTCACTGATCATTTCAGTATCAACATGGAACTTTCCACCATCAAGAAAGTCTATCAGCTGTTCATCGATTACTGCAACCATAGCCGAGGCAACAGTTACGATGGTCTTCAACAACAGACCTCTGGTCTCTTCTTTGATTGAAAACAGTCAGTCAGCTATCCTTTGATGATGATTGACCTTTCCAATATCCAAGGCGCCGTTTGGTGACCAATTTTCATTCTGGTTCAGATGAAGAGTGGGTGTTTCAATACACTGTTCTAATAACTGTTTCATTTCCAGAATATGTGTGGAATGGTCTAGATATTACTTTACCTGTGGTGATGAGATTCCAGTATGGTCCTGTCAGATTCATGAAAAATAGACCACAGCACTGTAAAAATGCACAGACCATGTCAGACTTTAAATCTGTTAATACAGGTTTTAGTTTCAGATTGGGATTGTCCACTGTCTCAATAACTTTTATGAAGTCCTGTCTATGGATAAATACTTCAGCTGAAGTTTCAAATACTGCATTGAACCTGTTGTCTCTGTAATTTCCTATTACCCACTTAATACCATTTGCCATGCAGTGTGCATCCCACCTGTCCCGTATTCCATTGTGATCACCAGCTGGCCCAAACACTTCTGATGTTGTACGAACAACCCGCTCAATGACAGTTTCCTTTTTACTCCAACACTCGAACACTGGTAGAGCATCACATCCAACAGGTCCCACTGAATCAACTAGTTCGGTTTCAAATTTTTTCATGCCGGGTTTGGTGAAGTTATGAAAGCCAAGAAGCACATAAGCCATACAGTAGAAATGATGAACAATACCCTTGTCCCCTTCAAAGTCTTTCAGAACATCATCATGCCATTCATCTAACAACTTAGTGGCCAATTTTTCATTGCTAGCTCTATTGCTCATTGTGTAAGATTATTTCTCTAAAGACTGGGCCACAAATGTTGCTTCATCTTCTGTTTCTTCCTTGACTTAAGTTTGCATGAAGTTTACCAAGCTCATTCAGGTGGTTCTTCGTAACATTATTTATGCTTGAGTGGTTGTTTGGCTTGGCAAATCTGATCTGTTTAAACTTTTTCCTAATGTATGTTGTAACATAGACTGAATTACTGGAGACACTTTCTCAACAGCAACTTCTAACCCAACCAGTTCGATCACACAAAGACAAACCTCATGGCTATAGCTTTCATCTTCATTTTGGTCTTTATATTTTCATTTCATCAGTATCTTCTTCAAGTTTTGCTACTTTGTTCTCCTTACCTAGTATTTGAGATCTAATCATTTCACAGTTGTCACATTTCGTATTACTTCTTTCAGCATCATCAGGTACTAAAGAGTCTCTTTGTTTCAATTTCAAGCAGAGAGTTTTAATTTCAGTTCTTAAATAACTGTTGCTTTTCTGAAAGGACAAAATCTTTAATTTCTCACTATTTCTATTCTTAAAATTAACTCCTACCTCCTCTGTCAATACAGAAATTTTGTCAGTTGATGCTTGGTTCTCATTAGTCACAATTTCAAGCTTTAGTTCACTTTTCAATTTTTCAGTTGTCCTCTTAATTTGGTTCTCTTGCCTGCTGACTAATCATTTCAAGTCATGCAAAGCATGCAAGTGTTTCTTTGAGGTCTCATTTCTTTTATTTACATTCCGCACAGAAGAGTGACCAATCCTGTTTTTAATGTTTTCTAACTTCTCAGTATTTTCTGCAATTTTCTTCTGAAGTTTTTGGCATGGTTTCAACTGTTTCTTATCTGAATATTAAGTAAGTTAGTTTCTTTTTTCAGAGTTTCATCATCATCATCATCATTGACATCACTGTCAACAAGATTACCACTTGCCTGAACACCAACGGGCTTCTTTGTGCAAAAATTATATTCGCTTAAATTTTCATTTTCCATCTGCTGAATAGTTTCCTTTGGAACTGCTTCATCACAAAACAATGTTCAGTTTTTTTAGTTGTCAAATATGGGCTGAATGTGGCACTCATTGGTTCCTTTACATTTTTAAAGTGGCCCAGAGTGGCCGAGTGGTCTAAAGCGCTCTCCGTTATGGATCACTGCCATCTCACCTCTGTCTGCGTGGGTTCGAGTCTAAGATTCGGTGAATGTGGATATGTGAGAAAGCTTGCCAGTAGCTTCTCGTGGGTCGGTGGTTCTTTCCGCAGATTTCCCAGTTTCTTCCTCCACCATTAATACTGGCCGCCATGTATAGTCTATCGTGTGCTGAAAAATGGCGTTAAGCCCCACAACAACAACAACAACAACAACATTTTTAAACCCAGGAACTTTCTTTTTGGCAACAAGTTTTTTTTTCTGTTCACATACTCTACTAACTTTTGTTTTAAGAGATTTCACATTCACAAATTCAAAGTTGGAGTTCATCTTTGAAATAATACTGAATAAGGCATATGAGTTTTTGCCATGGTGTTCAATGGATGAATTTATTTCAAGTACAAGTCCATTAGTTAGTTCATGAATAGGATTCAAGTTGGTTTCATCTTCTAAATCCTGTGATGTTATATTTAGCTCCTTGCAGAATGGACCAGAGAATGCAGGCATCTTTCACTTAGAACTATCGTTCCAATATCATATACCTGAAAACAAATTTATCACTTTCAGACTTTGTATTTTTTTGTTTTGTTTTTTGAAAACATTATTGATCCTATCAAATGTTATCAATGCACTGGGAATTTAAGAACCCACTTTAAGTGTGGATGTAGTTAATTTGCTACTCTCATCAAAGTAAAAAAACAAAAGACAAATTATCATACTGAAACTTTGCATTTGTCTGATAGTGATGTCATTTATCATTATTTATCAGACAATGTCCCATTACAAAATTTTAATAAATGCAATAACATAATGCATATAAGCTTGAACATATTTTAAAGCCTATGACTATCTGTCAGTTCAGATATTTACAGCATTGATAACTTGAGCCTATTTATAGTGGACAAAAATCTACGCTTTGCATGTTCATTTTGCGACTGTATACTGTCTAAACCATACAACAAGCGGTCATACAATAAAAGCTATAAAAAAATCATCTTACCATGTTCTTCTGGCACACCAATTTGTATGAAATTAATAAGTTTAGCTTTGGTGCATCAGTTGTGGAAAAGTTGACATCAATATCAGCTGTTAGAAAATTCAAATATGGCAGACAATGTCGACTCAGGGAGATTCAAATGTTTTACAAATTCGATGTTCGATGCAGTTGGTTTATAAATGTTTCCGATATATAAATTCAGTAGTAAAATAAAGCCTGGAATATGCCAATTTTGATGATATATGATGTATTTATTTAAACTGCCAAACTTTTGGTCAAATCTGCATAAAGTTTGAGGGATTATTTCTTTGTGTAGGAATATCATAGGAACGTGCTACAACCACTGACTGAATTGTTTACATCTCCTCTGATTGAATTGAAAATTTCTCGAATATTCATGAAATTTTAATAATCCCCATTCTGTAACAAAGAAGAGAGGTGTCACATGACTGCAGCATAATCAATACTTATTTCGAATGATGCGTGAAATCTGTTACTTTTGATGATTATAAAGTAATAATTCCATTAATATAGCATCAAATATAAAAAGAAAACATGTCCATTATAGATAATTTTACTAGCTTTTACAATATATAAAACATGTTGCAATCACATGACATGTATTGATGCTGCAATGAAAATTCTATACTTCGTCAACAGTTTTCAACAGATTTCCAGGTAAACTGTCATCTTGTCCAAGTTAGACTGGGGTTGCTAATCATAGTAAATAGGGTATGCATTGAAGAACACATTACAGAACAAGCCTTATTTGGAAAATGAATTACCACGAGATTCTTGTGTTATCTGTCATGGTGGACAATGTACATTTAGCATAAACATACCAATATAATTACATTATAAAAGCTTAATAACTTTAACATTAGCTGAACTTCCTGAAAAGCATAACTCTACATCAGTACTAGATTTTAACTAGTCATACTTTTGCATTAGACAACAGTTTTATTTGCTGCATTGCAAGGTATAGGATGTTGAGGCTACCAAATCGTACCTAAAGTTACGCTCAAGTATTTTGAAATATGCAGTTTTTAAGGTGTAATATATATTCTTTTTGATTTACCATGGTTTTACTATTATATAATTATGTTTTTCCCCCTCCCCCCAAAAGCCTAACATATCAAATCAGGAGTTGATCAAAAATTGAAATCTAAAAATAGCATGTGGTCAAAATTTCTGACATTTGGAAATCAGCAGTTTTCTTGTCAACAAAGGGTAATTTGCAATCTTGTTAAAAAATACAAACATTTTTTTACAGTACCTTATACAAATGTTGACAGAGTTTGGGACCCCCTGGCGACAATCAGGTTAGAATTTAGAAATCAATGAAATGACTATATTTTGTACATTTTCATATCCTTTATGCTTTCTGTTTTTAAAATCGGTAGGTGGGGTACAAACAAACAGGATGGTGTGTGAATACAATAGTGATAACACGAATGTCTAACAGCTAAAAATTATCAAGAACTCTCAATAACTTTTAACATATTCAGTGTTCTCATAGTCCTACAATACAAGACATCAACCCTGTTATTTATGTTGCTTGGGGTCACGTCCAAACAACAAAAAGATCAGGATGGACGTCTTAACGTAAGACTGTCTTGGCATACTGACAACTGTTAGGTCCACCAAAATAATTTTAGCGGCGTTTGTCAGGAATAAAATACTAGCGTTTTCTCCATCTAGTCACAACAAAGGAGATAACACCTACTTATTGTGAATTAAACTGCTTCAAATCCATTAAAATTAAAATTATAATTTGCGAAGGAATACCAAGAACAACACTACACTCCATTTTCGTTGTTGACATCCGGATATGACATTAGCGGCGAGTAATACTCATGTTACTGTTTTTAATTTCCCCTAAGCCCTCATGGAACCGTCAGTGGCGGTTCGTCCACTCTCATTTGTTCCATTAATCACGTTCTGCATAACTACATTTAGGTTTGTCTCCACCAAATTCATTTTGGTATGGCCATTTACTATTCATATCCTACTGAGAGTGGGAGGGTAACTTTCTTCCGTTGTAAACAACGAAGATCCAGCTATTTGGATATCTATGCTGTTTGCAGATAAAGATTGTTTGGTTTGCGGCGATCTCGAGGCAGTCTGCTATATATCTGAATAATTATTTTTGTTGTTGCTGTTGTTGCTGTTGTTGACGATAGTGGTTTTCAACCCCATAATCATAATAGTGTCAAGGTTGGGACCCTAGGGATTATCGTCTACGTATACTAAAAAAATGACCCTATATCTGAAGAGGAATTTGAGCACAGTAAACTTCGACTCAGATCTGAAGAGGCTTGCATTCCAGATGGGATAGGAATTGACTTTTTCAAGCGTAAAATGCCACTTTTCACACCATTGTTAGTAGCACTTTATACAAGTTTTTAACACTAGTATTTTTCCTTGTTCATAGGGATAAGGTATTATATGGTCACTGTTATGTATATCTATATTATGTGTGTTAATTTTCATGATTATAGATTGCAAGGGTCATTTAAATAACATTAAATACTAATTTTCTTCATAGTTGTGGGATTGAACTTTAAGATGAGGCCATTTTAGTGAACACACAACGTGATTCAGGATAGAAATAAACATATTGATGAGATATGAGTACAGGTCATGTGTTTTCTGGAACAACCATAATGACCTAATTCCTGATTGGCTACCTGCTAAAGTACTAAGAGTGATTTCGAAATGATTATGCGACTTTCATCCCTTTATATATTACGTCTAAGTGTTTTTATGTAAGTGATGACTTATTGAAAATTAATTATTTGTAGAATAAATATCAGTCTTTGTGTTCAATTCAGTTTAGAGGATTTAATTTATTTGTTTTGATTATTCATTGAAATTACAAAGTACTAAGACTTTAGGATTTAGTAGCTGTTTTGGAATTCTTGTGAATTCATTTAGAGACATTTTTGATTTTATCATTATTATACATAAATACTATCGGCACATCTGCACAATAAATTCGACTTAATTCGGAACACCAATGGAACTCATTTGGTATACTGCATTATGAATAAAGATCGAGCTGGGTTACGGTGCGGATGTTCCACTACTGATACAATACTCACTAAACTGGCTGTCTTTCAGAAATATTTATGAAAAAGGCGGCAGATTTTATTGTTTGTAATTAGATTTTCTATTGCGTTAGACAAGATCGAACACGCTAAATTTTGGAAGTGTATTGCCTCAAAAGGTATCGATGAGAATTTATCTTCCATTTTAAATTCAATGTACTCTAACTTGCGGTCATGCGAAGGATTAACCGAATACGTTGTCTGTATACTTGGGAATAGACAAGGTTGTAATTTGAGTCCACGGATTTTCTTTGTTTATGAACGATTTGATTCGGTTACTGAAAAAAGAATTTGTGGTAGAGGTATTTTTTGTTTCGGAAAATGTCCTTGATCATTTAGCACTCTTGTTTGATGATGATGTAGCTACTTACCCCGATACAGTGACAACATTGCAACAACAGATACACATAATAGAAAGTTTTTGTAATATCTCTAGAATGGCACTTAACCTGGATAAAACAAAAATAACTGTTTTTCACAATGGAGGGCCTTTAAGGAATTATGAAAAGTGGTTTTTAAATGGAGCATACATTGGTACAGTTTCATTTTTACAAAAATATGGGTCTTGTGTTTACACCCAAATTATCCTTGACGAAGGATAAATAAACAGTAGTAGCTCAGAGTATCAAATCTGTTATGGCTATTTTTTAATGCCAAAGAAAAGTTGGGTACTTTAGTTCAGTAGATGCCTTTATAATATTGATACTAAGGTAAAAACCTATATTATGTTATAGTTCTGAAATTTGGGATTATGCGTATTCAGAATGTATAGAAAGTGTTCAAAGTGGTTTCTGCAAACAATATCTATTATATTTCACGTAATATGAATAGTTGTTTGGCCTTGGAGAATGTGGCAGACTACCATTGTGTGTTACATATTACTCTCGGTGTGTAAAATATTGGTGTAAATTTTTACATATGGATAGGAGCAGATACCCAGCAGAAAGCTATTAAATGCTTCAGTCATTAGATGATAACGGACGTGTTACACAGGCATCATATGTGAGACATTTATTATTTACATATGATTTTGGCTTTGATGGAATCGCATGATGTAGGAAATGTCAGTTTATTTGTAAAAACATTCTCTCAAGTAGTGAAAGATTGTGCTGGTTAAAACTAGCATGATAAAATCACACAGTCGTCACAATATAAGTATTGTAATAAATTTGGAGAATGCGCATTTGTATATAGCTCTCCATTTTAAGGATTTCTTACATTCTTGTGATTACTTGTTTGATTATGGGAAGTCGATACTGGGGAAATAGTGCACAGCCAGAATAATTTGCCAGTTACTAGGAGCAAACGTCACGGAATGAAGTGTTGGTGAGATTTCATGATGTTTTGTTTTACTTTTAGTGAACTCAGGTCAGAGCAGCATGTGTGTCCCTGAAGTTCAGTAGACCCTATTAAAATCTAATTGTGTGAATTGATTTGTGTGACCCACGTGTGAAGTATTTATGATTGGGGACTGGTATAATGCACAATGGAATAAATGAGAAGTGACTGTTCCGTCGTCGGAAGGCGCCGTTTATTGTTGTTATGATGGTAAATATGGTGTAGAGTTACAGGCGAAATAAAGCTTAAAACGATGATTTGACTGGCCTAAGGTGGCGTAGTAAAAATAGTTCCCTGTATTAGGTGGCTGAGTTGTATATTTTCACGGCGAGAAATACAGGCGCTACGTTACAGAAATGTAATGAGGGGAAAGCATGCAGTTGTGAGTTTGGCAGGAAGTGTGATGTAAATGTGTAACTATGAGATTTGTGGTCATGTATTAATTATAGTAAAATTATTTATAATCTGGGCGCGTTGGAATTTCCAGTTTACAACAGTAATTGAATAGAAGTCTTTGAAATCAAGTGGAAACGTGACTTCTAGCGGGATTCACGCCAGGTTGAAACCTCTCGGTAAAGAAACCCCTTTGGAGTATTACAGTATTATCAAGAATTATCAAACATTAAATTTGGAGAAGTATCTTTACATAGGTATACCTATTTGTGTCCGTTAAACAATTTCGAGATTCAGGTGTTCTAGGTATAAACCTTCCATTGAGATTGATAGACATGATGTTGTTACTACTTCATATCGTTTATGCAATTTTTGTTATCGCAGTAATTTGGCGTTTGTAGACGATGAATATTACTCATTTTTTATTTGTAAACAAGATCTAAGAGAAAAGTATTTGGACAAATCTTGGTGTAATAATCCATCTCTAGAAACCTTGTATGGCTTTATGTCAACGCAAAATTATTTTGTTATTCACGGAGTTGCATTATTTATATACCATTTGCTGCGTGGACAAGAAATTACATACATTATTTAATATTAACACAATAAGAATATGCAATATGTATATGTGCCATGGGTGATAGAGTTTGTCTTTGTATATATGATAGAGTTTGTCTTTGTATATATTATTGTATTATTGGACCGTGGCCTAGATTACCAATTAAAAATCTTGAAACTTGAAATATCTTCATATAAAGTCGGGAATCAATATAGAGTTTGAAAATTACAGTATATGATGTTTGACTATGATCCTGCACACGTAAAACATTATTAATTTTGCAGTGTTTACAACTTCTTGGTCTGTAGTAGTTTAAAATAAATAGAATCATACAGTTTCTATTAATTAATAACACACGTCTTCATAAGTTTATATCTTTTGTTATAAATACAGATTACCTTTAATAAAACCCATTTAACAACTCTGGGTTCTAATAATTAATAAGAATTACCCCATTCACAACCCCGTAAAAAGAAAAGAAAATCTAACTTGAAATAAAAAAGGAAGAAAATAAAAAGTGAAAAATAAAAGAAATAGAAATGGAAGTAGAAACGGGTTCGGACATGTTTATGCGTCCAGAGGAGTATAAATGCATCTTATTCGTGAAGATTGAAATATAAAACAGCATTGCTTGAACCAGATCAAGGTAACAGTTACACAAAAGCATGGAAAATGTCACGAGTTATACTAGGTATATGGTGAAGAATAAATACAGAATGAAAATAATGTGTTTTTCCTGCAAACACCGACCAATTTTATGATCATAAGGTTATTCAGTCAATCGTTTGTATACTATCCATCTGCTATCATACAGCAGCAGGGAGGGTGAACCCTACAAAACTGGATTCGAGCAAACATATCTAAAACAAAGATTTCACACGAAAATAATTTTAAAAAAAGGTCAATAACGTCAAAGTGAAACCTCTAACTTTCCGTAGTATCACCAGTGATGAGATCACCGGAGGTTAGTTCGCGCTGTTACTTCGGCGTTGACATTCGTGTTTATAAAATTTTGTGAGTGATCGTTTATGTAATCGTGCACGCAATTTTTGTCAGCTCACCCTCCCTGCTGCTGTAATTAAACCATTGCGTTATCAATAATGATCGGCGAAGCTCACTCAGCACGATTAGCTCGAGACAGACTAGAAGCAATCAGAAAATATTTACCTGTCCGTGATCAAGTAAAACAACAATTACAGCAGCGTCAAGAAACACAAGAAGAGTTTACAGAATCCGCAGAGCAATTATTTAAACCTATCACTGAAACCACTAAAGGCATTGTTCCTGTGTTAAAAGAAACGGCAAAAGAAACTAAAAAGATAGCGGAGCGAACTAAAAAGACAAAGAAAATTCTACGAGAACTTCCTGCCGAAATAGCTGCAGCTCAGCCAACTGAAGAAACAGATCAAGCTGATGACGGCGGTGACGCAGTTACTGAACAAGAACCAGAAGCACGAGCTAGGATTAAATTATATGATAAATTTAATGAGGATTTCATTGTCGGCATCGCAAAGTATGATATAACTAAATTAGCTGAAACTGCTTTTTTAACTAATGATAACCGAAAAAGATTTCTGAAACCCGAGTACGCCGATGATAGTATCTCGCACGAGCAATGGTGCAAATGGATTTTTCGTTTACGTTTTAATGTTGATCAAGCTCGAACTACCGATAAGAGATATTCTGCTTACAATACAGCTATAAGAAATATGACGTTGGCTTTTCAGCGAATGCAACAACAACAACAACAAGAACCAGAAGAAGAAGAAAAAGAACCAAAAAGATCAGTACTTGATTATTTTAAACCCAAGGCTGTTGAAACTATCCAAGATCCAAAATATACAGAAGCTATTGCAGCAAAATATGAATCCCGAAATAAATATTTAAAACCTGAGTATGTTGAAGGATTTGATCTTGATAATTGGATTACGGCTATATATCTCGTTTCTAGAAATATCGAAGCCGTAGATGACCTCGGTGATTATGATGAGTTTAGAGAAAATGTAATAAGACGAATAAAATTTTCTGAGGAAAAAAAATCTAAAAAATTAACTCCACCTCGTGAACCAACTCAACCTAGCGAACCAGAACAACCTCAAAGTGACCAACCTCGAGGTTTACTTGGTAATGTTACATCTATTTTTTCACCGTTTGGTGAGAAAACTGGCAGTGGAATTAGTTGCCCCAACAGTGTTGTAGCTGACGTAGACAGATTAGAAGATCTGGAAAATATAGCACAAATCATACAAACAATGACGAAAACCATATTTCGTTCAGCACGGATTTCATAGTTTATTTATTTCATGAAGGATTATAAGGAACTATCAGTTTAATGGGTAATTAAACTTGTTTATAGTTTTAGGTTCACGGGCCAGTCTCAAGAGCAGCTGGTTAGACAAAAGTAAACTTTGACCAATAGTCAGCCGCATTTGTAGAACTGTAGTAAATGATGCTGGGTAGGTTACAGAATGTTAAATGCTCTTTGGTTCGTTGGGTATTTTATACTGCAATGCGTGACGTGTCTGACGGGCAAAAAGAGTAGAGAAGGACGTTTTTACTGATATTATTTTACTTCTGCTGAACTTCTTTATCGACTTCTAATGGAGATGGTGTGGAATTCGTCCTGAGCCAACCAGGCTTTCATCATCGCTTCTCGCTTTCGAACAGAAGAAGATGTATTGGACAAGAGAAGCTCTGAAATTCTTCTAACTCTTCCTTTTCTCTTTTTCTATTCTATCCCCTTGGTAGTGTTAATCGTTGTTTTGGTAGCTGCTCTTAATTTCTTTCTTTTTTTGGATTTTATGACAGTCTTGAAATCTCAGAGTAGGTTTAACAATTTCTTCTAACGTTTTCTGGTAAAATTGTTCACGAAGTTGAACTATAATTGTCCGTATCGTTACAATTTATATCTTTTTGACATCAGTTTTGGAGTAAATGAAGTATCCGTTGTTGGTGCCAACAGTATAGTTCCATTCACCACGTGTAAGGAACTAAAGTTAATTTTCTCCCTTCAATAAAGCCCAGTTTACAGGATTGTCATTCCAGAAAGGTCTGTCCTTTTAATGTTCCCCTCAAAATTCCTCCCACCTAAAAGAGGTATAGGAGGGGAGACTTTCAGCAATCTGCATATAAATATGAGAAGAGATCCTTTTCGTTGATTGATTTCTCTTTTCTTTTGACTCGCCAGTTTTTTTTTTTTTTCTATCCAACATCTGTCGATATCGCTGATTCTGAGTTTCGTCAAATGAAGCCATTCCTTTTTCACAACTTTCAGACAGCATTTGCAGACCGTATCGACGATTCCTTTAGAGTGAAATATTTTCGCATTGCAGCATTGATTTCGGTCAGCATAGACCAGACATCTCAACCCTTACCTAAACATATTGGTTGAGTCTCTTTTCCTTTCTTAGAAGACCTCTTTAGACGTTGATGTTGTGACTGTGGACTCTTGGAGGAAGACATGTTATTCAGAGGAACTAAAGTGACTCCTGTTTAACATTTCCTCTTTTATACTAGAATTAGTCTTCATTGGCTGTTGGGGCGTACAGCCAACTTGATTTGGGTACCCCTGGAAAACCAGGTCTTGTCAAAGGAGTACACCGTGCCACATTCCTGTTCTGTTTTGTTCTTTAGTATTTAGGACTGCAATCATTTTGCGCTTCAGAGGCAACAGCCAGATCACAGGACAACGTTGACGACATGGATGAAGTAGAAATTTCTTTACAGATATGATTGCGTTTTTCATTAAATGGGGAAAATTTGTCTTAAATTAGGTTTAGATGGCAAAATCACTAACGGAGGAGAAGAGGAGGGGAGTTAGCAGATGAATGTTGTTGTCTACAGGTGGATGTTTCCATGTACCGCGCTTTATTGAATATGAATTAGTTATTATCATTTTCTTCTTCGAGTAAGGACAACTTGGGCTATGAACTCAATACTACTCTCTATGTTTGCTTTTCTTCTTGGTTTTGGAATTTTTGTGGGCCTTTCTTCTCTAGCTAGGGTATTAGAATCGCATCCTAGAAGCCATTTAATAATCAACGCGAGAGGTGTGTATGAATAGTGAGGGGTAAACATATCTTTTTATTCCCGTCATATGATCAGTCTCTGAGAATCTATTAAGCTTGCATTTGTGTTCAGATATAATTTGAGACAAATTATTCAAATTAATCCTTGGAAATTACCTAATACTCATTGCCGTTTTGAACTACAACTGCTTTGGGATTATTGTGAATTAGTTCAAAGGCATTTTGGATTACATCATTAATATATCACGACATTGTAGTCTACTCGCGTATCAACACATTCAAGACTACTAACATAGCAAGACAATCGAGACTGTTGGAAATAATTTGGAACATTGTGATAGGACATTTGGTATTTAATTCACATACAGTGTCTTCTAAATTTTAATGTTTGTATTTTTGGGAAATAGATTGTGTGTTGACTGTTAATTCATTTGTTGGTTTCACTTTTTTCTGCTACATTTTTAAGACCTAGAGTCATAACATCGTAAACAATTATTTGAATTCAGTATGCAGAAGCAGTACAACGAGACCGGTCACGTAATTTAAGTGTTGGTGTTGTTTGCTTTCAATTGTTATTTGTTAATTGTTTACTTTTATAAATTTGCTCAAAATATTATTATATTAAATATTTACATATTCTACATATTCTACATTTTGCACTCTTTTAACATAATTTCGTCTAGGTTAGTTTTAGCATGCATAAACATCTTCATTACTTTTCTATTTTATACCCAAATTGTGTGAACGGACAAAGACCATTTCATTCTTAGTTTAGAGTGTATATTTTTCTTAGCTCATTCTATCATTGACCAAGGCTTTGGACAGTGTGCTTTGGTGAACATATTTCAGACAATGATTCCATTCAGGTGCTTATTCATTTGCAACGCGGAGATAGCACGTAAACTCGCTTTATGAAGCTAGCAATTATTCGTATGGCATCCTCATCATTCATTAACTCATACGCATCAGTTGTGAGTTGGTCAAACCACAAATGTGTCTTAGTAATAAACTGAAATCTACGTTGAAAAGTAGCTTCAGTACATACAGCCATTTAGCATAAAGATAGAATAACGATTCTGAAAGAAAACAAGTACGACATAATGATAATCATTCTGTTCCAGCCTGCTTTGCTGCTGAAGAGAAGGACATTGTTGCAATTTCTGTTGGAAGTACTATACCAGCCGTTGCTACAATTATTGGAGCGATAATTACTGCCTGGTGTTGTTGCTGCAAAAGGTAAATTATATTTATTGCATGCATGTTTCTTAGTATCTAATATGAAGGCAAATAACTGGTATTGAGAAGCAGAAAAGACAGTATACAAACTTTTGAAAACTGTCAAAAACAAAGTAAATGAAATATATTTGCTGATAGGACACAATCTTATCAAATGAATGATATACTTGGTAAATCAGCTTAATATAAATGTAAAGTCAATTAGAAATACAAAGAATACAAGAATAATGAAATGTTCATTATTTATAGTTAACTATGACTAGTTTGTATCAATGTTTTAATATAGTGTAAGGATACAAAGCTAAACGTCTTGCAACAGTCTGTCGTCGTGAGGCCATTTCCGACAGAGAAATCATAGAACTACTGTACCACAGTGAAACAAGTGTCATAACATAAATTATATTCATGTTTATGTGTAGTTATTCACTAAAAACTGAAGTTATGTATTACATGTTTTTTGAGCTAAACTTAAATAAACATCATAATTAATAACAATGTGCTCAATTTCTTCAATGATGAGGGAACACAGTCATCAAGATGTGATAAAGATAAAAACGAAATCTATATGTCTAAAAGTGTAAAATATATCTCTTTCCTTTCTCATTCTGAAACGGAGGTAGTTATCAATGCATGAAAGCAAAGATAATATATTGGAACTGCATTTCCACCACTCAGAACAGTTCTCTTCATAGCGTGGGGAAATCTAAGTAATGCTTAAGAAAAATAGCTTAATAGAGAGGCTCAGCAGGAGATCTCTTAGTTTACAGACATTTTACTATAATTACAGATAGTTTTGGTTAATAACGTTTTCAGGATAAATAGAAATAGCGATATCGACATAATGATAGCGGAAGGTCCATGATTATGATTATTATATGAGCTGTTTACGTTGAAGTTATTTGTTGTTTGCAAAGCAACACGATTAGTCAGATAAACTCTATTTAAGGTCCCCTAAAACCTTATTCTATTTACAGGAAATTCAAACTTTTTTGAATAAAGATTTTAGTTTTATATTAATTATGTTGTTTTAAGATATTACTTTATTTGGACATCTATCTGATTTGTGTCACAGACGAAACAGACAAGTCAAGCGGAACCACATGAAACAAAATGCTACAGGACAAAATGCAATGGCTTTACATAAGAGAGAGGACACCAATGGTAGTGTAGTCATCGTCAACAAAGATTGTACCGTGAATTACCATATCACCATTCAGCCAAGCGACATTGAAAATATGCAAATGTTAAGGGAGTTCATTAATTGGAACGGCGACAGCAACAAGAAGTCTTTTATCACCATCAAAGAAATTTAATATCTACAATTAACCAAAGAAGTAAAGCAAAGTATAAGAATATTTGTCCTGGTGTAGCTGTGTATGTAGCCAATAGCCAGCAGCCAGCAGCCAGCAGCAGCAGCAGCAGCCAGCACTAGCATACATGTAGCAGCATGTATGCCTATATATATTCTTTTAAGGGTATGTCATATCAATTAAACTTATCAAAAACGGCAAAATGTAATTACTGTAAAACAAAACTAAGCAACAGAAACACGAACATATATATATATATATATATATATATATATATATATATATATATATATATATATATATATATATTGCATTTCCCGCGTAACCAGCAATCAAATAGTAAACAGAGATAAAAGAGTCTAAAACTGAACTTTGCTTGGAAAATTATCATTATTGGGTATCAATATTTGGCATATTATATTAACTTTGTGCATTTTGTATTTATTCAATATTCAATAGGAAACTCTTAGTTTATGAATAGTATCTATTAACAAAACTTTGCAATAACTGAACAGCTTACCAATACATATGAATATATAAACATGCCTTTGAATGCCAGTTTACTTATACATCAGAACTATTTACAATAAATTATAAGGATCACTAATTTTAAATAGCATACGATGTGATCTTTTCATGTATATGCATGTCTTGATGCCAATGTGCAGAGGACGCATACCTGTGAAGGTCTGAGTAAAAACAATGGGCGTTAAGCTGTTTTAAACTGCATGTAAATGTGAGTATTAGTGTGTACGTGTTTGTGTATGTGTAACAAAGAAGGAATAAGACCTACCTATATTTCCTAAACACTAATTGTTGTTTTGAAGTTCATCTAACCTTGCAGATAACAACAGACAGTTTTTAGGTAATTGACTATTAGGTAATTGACTATAGTGATTACTGTTTATCGGATTGAATTATTATAAACCAAATAAATTACAGTGATTGTAGCAGTCTACTAGAAATAGAATACTCAGAATTTGTATATGCACCCGTTGGCTTGTAATGGATGTTTATTTGCATTAATAACTTCATAAAGGTTAATCCATGTGTTGGAGTTAGCACAAAATACTTTCTTTTTATGATGTCATGTGTTGGTTTTCTCCTGACAAAATAGTATCTGAATTCTTGGCGTAAACCCTTAGTACTAAGTGCAGACCAAGGGGGTTCCCTTGCGTAACAGCACCATGCTCAAAATATTCCATGGAATTAATGTTTCTTCAAGGTTGAAACACATTTATCTAACTGTAGTAAGTGTAAAAATATGTAATTTGATTGCCAATGTAATGTTAAGATTATTTTTACTTTTTAATGTCATGATATTAAGTTAGATGGAAAAACTAATTTGTGTTCCTATCCCTTTAACAATAATTTAGATTATTCAAGATCATGCAGATGTTTCATCACGTTTAGAAGAGACATAGAAACTCATACAGGTCTACACGAATTACAAACTTTGAGAGTAAAGTTCATTAAAGATATACATATGCATATACATGCATTCAAGCATGCATATACACAGAAGGAGTCAAAGAGATCAAAGTAGTATCGAAAACATATGTTATTTTGGAACGGACCTTATCGAAAGCAAGCATTGTCGAATTAAGCAATATATTTCAAACTTGAATATACCATGCTCATCTTCATTTCAAATGAAATGTCATTTAAACAATATGATTGTCTGGTTCTCATTTCTATTTGTCGTCCACCACTTAGTCGAGCGAGCCTTAAAATTGTCAGTGTATATTGTCATATTACGTTTTAGTTTCTCTACCTTTTGTTGGTGCTTTTACAAATTACTCCATCGTTTAGTAAGCATTTTCGTCCTTGCTATATCAAACACCCTATATTGCTACAGTCAAGTAAGAAAAAAAGAACACACTTACATTACCTATAATGATGGCACTTCACCAGCATCAAATTGATAGCTAAATGCATTGTGAATACTAACATATTTCATATTTTTGTTTTGCTTGATTGCTTCCAAATCGACGTAAAGTTTGAACCATTTATTTAGACTAATTTGATAATCAAAAACTTTTGACCACGTTGTGCTTGTTATAGCCTGTATTTGCAACACATATATAGTCAAACGGCGTTTTAGCTATCAAGTATTCTAATGTTGCTTCTACCAAATTCAAGTTTCATCTTCACAAGGACACGGTACAGATTCAAATACCAGAAAATTTGATCTTTTCGAGAATGTTTATCCCATAGTTTCTTACAACCTAACAACTTTCTTAAAATGGTTGGAAATTAACGTGCCGTTTTAAGTAATAACTCGCGATAAACGCTATAACAGGCTTACTGATGAAATACTGAATACTGAAGCAATATTCCAACCATATTTACTGCGAATTTGCAACTCACCATGATCTTGGAGACATTGCGAGATTAAACAGAACTGATCGCTCAGCTAACTTGTAGATGGAGAAATATTATAAAGTTAACGGATCCTCGTATTCCGCGTGAATACTTTACTTATTTATGCATTTATTTTTGTTTATTTTTTTATATGCCACATTGCGTTCTAGTTTAGCTAAACTTTTATGTATTGCATTTAGTATTCAGCACGAAATTCTGCCCTTCCCTAACTTAACTATGTTTCCCAATCCTAATAGATAGAGGTTGCTTGATAGGGATTTTGGCCCGACCACCGCCAAGCAGTTGCGGAGATTGCTTGAGAGGTTGCTACGCCACTGACTGAATTATATTTTATCTTAACCGTATTTAAGCTGATCGAAATCGCAGCTTTATAACAATTCCAATTCGTTCATTCCGACTTCTAAATTATAATTTTGTTTTTCAAGAGATTGAGAGAGTGAGTTCTAGAGAAAATAAGGTTGTTTTTTGAGTAACGATATATTACCAAGATGAACATATTTTGCCTGAAGTTGCACCGCAAGAGACCTTTCTTATGTATCAGGGCTATTGTTTCCATAGATAAACCACATTATCTGTTACTTGGAATACATCAGCCTTTTACGTTGATCATCTTGCCAAGCTTCCATGCAAAGAATCACAATCTTGTTTTTTCCCCCTCATCGATATGTGTAAGTTATGCACAGCGCAAAAAAAAATGTGTTTTATACCTTGCCTGCAGAGAGAATGAATTTCATTTGGCATAGGGATACATCGATTCGGTCAGGCCGAGACGTAGTCACAGAAACCATGATGGTTACAATGCGGAATAAGTAACCAGTTACAGCTTCGATAAGAAATAAGTAACCAGTTATTTATTCTCAGTTTTAAATGTTTCGCAAAGAGTTAGTTACTTATTCCTGATTCGAAATTTTCGCATCAAATTGGTTACTTATTCCATATTCACATCAAGTAGATTGCTTATTCCTTCTTCACATTTATATGGTTACTTATTCCCAATTCAGTAAGGAATAGATACTTACGTTTCGCCAATTACGAAAATGCTTCATCAAATATGAACATTCTTGAGGACATTGATAGCAATTATTTAAACCCATTTGGAGAAAGTTTTCTTGATGGTGTTATGTATATTTAATTTGCATTGTTTGTTTGTTAAATATTTTTTTATTTCATTTATGCTATTGTAATGTACCATTGTGTGTTGGACTTGACCTTGTCCAAAATTGAAATCATTTCTGCTTGACCTGAATTGACTTTATTCTGTAAACAACTAATACATAGTTAAATTATTACCTTTGTGTATGGGTTTAAAATCAATATTATTATTAATAGAAGTAAATATGCTTATTTGGGTCCAGGTCTATGTTTTGGAATTTCCTTAGTGCATTTTACATAGTCCAGGTTCCGGTTTTTATTTCGTGAACATCAGGATAATTCTAGAAGGTTATTTTTCATTAGATAATAGCATTTTGTTTTTAAAAAAATTCTAAATGTGACCTAAATTCAAGTAGAGAACTATATAATCTTGTAACTGAGAGGATGTTTCAGTCGTACTTTAAGATCTAGCACTTTCAAGTTATATTATATGTTGTGTCCAGTATCTCAATTTTAGGCTCGAAATTTTATTTCTTCAAATTATTGAATTCAAGTGATTATTTGCTCTGGAAATACAAAAGCGCTCTGATAAAATTTATGGACAGAGACATTCATTGGAATTTATAGTGAATTCAACCTGAAATTATATTACTGTGATTCAACAAAAGACTGCTGACACATCAACACTCTACAAGCTACCACAGATACGCAATCGACTTTATTATTTTTGGATTTATTCTGAGTTTCTACTTAATTTTTATTCAGGACTTTAAATTATTAGAACTTGTGTCTGTAATTCTTTGATTATTTTGGGATTTAATTCGCAATACCGTAAGTTCTTTTTTTTTTTTTCATTTTCACTTTCTATTCAAAGGAAATAATTTATTTGTTGAATTTTACAAAGCATGTTGCCTTTCACTCTTTTCTGTTACTTATTTTAAGAGCATAGACTCGTAACAGTGGTACCAGCTATATAAAACTGATTTAGAGAGATTACCGATTATATTATAATTTTACATTACGTGAATCCTTCAATAATTTTTTTTTTTTTTAAAATCTAAAAACCATTTTGATAGTTTATAATGGGGATCTTCTCCAACGGGAGGAAAAGTTGACAGAATATTCATTGAGCGATTTCAACAAATAGATATATAAATACACTAGAGCTATAAGAAGGCTCATAAAGGAGATTACCACATACATTTATATATAGAAAAAAAAACCTCTTTAAAAGGAATTTGACATTGATTCGTCATTCAAATTTTATGTCTAGCAATACTTTCAGCGTACAAAAGATGTTTTGACAAAATGGTCAAGAAAAAAACAGAAATAGAGGTATCATTATTGGAATCGGCTATGTTCTAGAGGCGGATAGTGGAACGATTCCTTCAAACATTTGCACCAATTTAACCACTGCTTAGAGAACACTTTTATTTTGAACCTTCTTTGACAGTTTAAAATGATTTTGACACAGATCGTTCTTTGAAAGTCTGTATGTATGAATATATTTCAGGATGATAAGAAGTAATGAGGAGTTCCCTGAGAGCAATCGGGGAAATATTATTGTCTTTATGGAAACCGGAAGCATTAAACCTATCTTTAGGCACATTATAGCCAAACTTTGTTACTTATTTGGAGAGTCTGATTTCAACACTTGTTTATGAGTTCCAAGTTAGGGATCTGTTCCAACAGTTTTTAAAGTTATAAGAAACGAGTATATTTTGATATATTGGGTTCTAAATATGTCAGTGGGGATATAACACAGGCCGTAAGGGATTAAATCTTACGCATACACATGGGCGCTAGCATTCTTCCTTGAAGGAAATTTGACATATACCCTTCTATGAAATTTTATCCCTAGGGAGTCTTGATGAATATCGTCCGGAGAAATGAACTTATATAGGATGCAAACATATGGTTACCGTATAAGAAATGCAGGTACAATACTTTGAACAATAAGAACCCCTACTTTGAAATTTTTTATTTCAATGCTTCTTAGAGTTTTTATTGGGTGACCTGTTCTAACAGTACAGAATGTTCAAAGCAACTTCAATGAGCCTATTTCGAGAAATAAGTAGCTAAATTTATGGCAGGTTTAATAAAGCCCACAAGGAGAGACGTTCTCAATATACAAGAAAGTACACGCACAGCCTGGATCACAAAAGGTCTAGAAGCCATCCAACACTTTTGCCGAAGGCAGTTCGGGGAATACGAATAAAAAATAGATCGTCGATCATCTAAGTTGTCAACAAGCAACCAACCTGGTGTGTCCTACTTGAGATCTATGGTCTGTGTTAGTTCCACAACAACGAGGACAGGGAAATATTTTGGAACAAGATGCGTGTCGCAGAAGTACCAAGCGAGTCGAAACTGGAAAATATATGCATAATTGTTGAAGCCGTCTACACAGCAATACAGAAATAGACTATATTGCAGAAGTGCTTGGAATCCAAATGCAAAACGTGTAAGCGTCACCAAACATAAATTACTACAAGATTATCGATGTCGAAGAAGGTTAATGTATCTGCCACAAATATACAATAACTATATTCCGGGGCACATCTCGCATAATTCTGATTTTTGCAACCTTGCACCAGAGACTGGGAGCAAACAAACGATCTGGAAATCCTTGTATTAGGTTTCTGCTTTCTCGAGCGCGAGTTGGAACAATTGGGCGAACCCGGTTTATGTCTAGCATACATCCGATGAAAACTGGGTGCAACACGTACAGCAAATACAAAACAGAAAGATCGAACTATTGTGCTGGTTGCCAACTTCAGGGTACCTATAGTGTCGCAGACAAAGGAAAGGCATATCCGAGAGATATACAAAGTTCCGGTAATACAGATCCACCGGAAAATTTAAAATATGTAGTGCCCAAACGCTCTGGCAAGTCCAAATACGAAACGGCCAGAGCGCGGCAAACAGGTCCTACAAAACTTCCTTTGGATCACTTGTTTTCAAGTGTAGTTGTTTTCGAGCACAAACACGCACGCTCTTATTCGGGAGCTCTTTGCAAGACTTTCTGTAGCAGCCAACACATGGTGAAATCACAAATGCAGATGAATACTGAAAACAAACGCAAGTAATGAAAAAAGGCAAAAAATTCCAGAAGCAACCTCAAGCCTGGTAATCGATGGGGCCATTTTGTTTTCACATATATACATACTAGATAACAGACATACACATTTTATAATGAAGTCCCTATCTCCCTTCTTCTCTCCATGTTTCAGACGCATACACAGACATATATACATTAGAATATGGATTATGTTTTGGTCTCCACATAGATTTTACCACGCATTCTTCATGTTGTATGTGCCTTCTAATAAAATCTTCGAAACTGTTGAAGGAATCCGCAAAAAGTATACGTTCGATATTTAAGAATTTCAGTATGAACGACCCTAGAAAA